>JAULBS010008299.1:0-11253 GCA_032355785.1 Symmetromphalus regularis | reverse complement strand
TGTCCCACAGACAGGACAGCACATACCACGGCCTTTGATGAACCAGTTGTGGACCACTGGTTGGAATGGAAGATAGCCCAAACTGCAAATGGGTCCATTGAGAAGGATCGATCCGAAGACCGACCGGTTCACAGGCGGACACGCTACCGTTTGAGCTACATCTCGCTCTATCCTGTTGGGAGTCCGATCAGTATTTTAGTTTGGTATAATTAGTATGCAACATATTTTTGAAATGGAATACCCTTGTAATTGGAAAAATACAATTATAATATTAAACGGCTTGACAGAATGCAAGATACTCGTAACGTTACTGTTATTCGTAAATTATAGAAACAAAAAGCAATGTACACATGTGCAATGAAATATTTATTTTGTGTATAAAATGAGCTTCAATGTAGAAATAAAAAAACATATTTACATCTATTTACAAAAATAAAGCTTTTGATATGAGAAACGTAAAATATATATTGCCTAAAGTTAATCAATACTTATACAACATCTTTACAAATCTCTATCGAATGACAAGTACGTATTTTGCAACTAACAAAAGCTACTGAAATTAGAATGACGTGTCTATATCCATGTCTTGAATACATTCAGCATTTTGCGATTTCAGAACTTAATTTTGACTTATCTGTAAAAATCAGTTGTACATTACAAATTCTAATACTTCCTCAACTTTGTTATATCACAGTACACCGAGACGTCATCCACAATGAACTTTGAATATCCAAAACATCATGATTACTACATCATATATACATGTATCTGTAATTACTTTGTAGCTCTGGCGATAGCCATTTCTGTTCTGAACAAGACATTCCCATCCAAATGTTGTCCTCAAACCTTAAATTGTATTATTCCTTATACATGTGTTCCTTGATCCACGTATTTAACAAACTGCCAACGTGCCACAATGAGCTGTCAGGATTTTTTAGTAACAGAAACCGTCGTTTTACAGTAAACACAATTTATAATGATATATATACATCAGTATGTCTAACAACGGTTCACTCGCCTTCATCACTTTCTTCCAGGGTCTGCAGGATGGGGGATCGAGGGATGACAGGGGATAGGTTAGGAGATGATATTCTTCTTGGTGAGCTTGGCGGGCTGTCACTTTGGAGGGCACTATACCAGCCAGGGACAGTTTCCTCGCTCCCTGCGTCCAAAACTATGGCATTCCCTTCAAAGTCATTAGACACAATTCTGAGTTCAGTCATTGAATTTTCTCCTGGCATCACGAAACAGTGCTTCAGACTGACGAAAGTGCAGCGATTACAGAAAATCTGGTCTTTACTGATCACAGCGTAGTGCTCGAAGCAGTTCCTGTAGACTGCCACATGTACAGGTATCCGCCTCGTTTTCCTGCCCACCGATTGCAGCAGACACATGGGTCCGGAATGAACTTCTTGTCCTTCACGTGAAGTCTGCACAAATGACTCCTCCGGAAGACGACAGTTGTGCAAAGATAGTAAATGCCGCATCGTTGGTGTCTCTCACAAATAACAAAAGAGAAACCTTTATCAGTTGATTAATGTTCGTTAATGGAGATTTGACGTCTCGGTCAAGAGAACTGTGATGAATATAGATTTGACTGGAATATTTTCAAATTCTTTTATATCCAAATGTATCAGTCACAATCCTAAACGTTTGTGCTGCAACTTCCCAGTGAAGAGAACTGGAAGTTTTCAGACAGAGACAAAGAGTTTGAATGATACACAGACTCATGCGAGTGCCTTTATAGCATCAGGCTGTTGCTGCTAGTGGGTGCTAGTGTTTGAACACGAGTGATTGACGTTCCTCTTCAAACAGAGCTATTCACATCTGCAAGTCCAACGCCTTAGTTTACTCTTCATACAATAATATTAGCAAAAACGTATAAACGAAACGTCTGTTAAATAATAGTCTAAAGATAAGAATATTTATTAAAGGTAAACTACACTATCTAGATGAAAAGCTTACTTATTTTAGTTAGACAACACACACCCTGTTACGAAATAACTTCCGTACTGTGTGTTTGTTTTCTAATAATCAGCGTGGGAGCTTCAGCATAATTCAGAAACTTCAATTAAGGAATGTTTAGTTTTTTGGGGGCGTCTAATAACTAAATTTTATGGATTTGGTAGCCCAAAATATTATCTATATTATCTTTATTAAAAGAGTAGGCAAATTATTCATCTCATTTTAATACTATTGATTTTTGAAAGACTTGGGGTCACCCGGTATATATAGTTTGTAAACACAGCTGTTAAAAAGAAGTTCCATGAAACATCATTCTACGTTCATCGAGAAATGAACAAACCTCGTTGCTAATGGCTTGACCTTTAAACTGTAATGATTACAATAGAAATTTAATTATACTAAAATAATATTGAACAGGATAGAAACCATATTTTCCATCATTAATGATTCTTTGCGGGAAGATTTAAGTCTTTGATTTCTTTACATAAGGGTACATTTTTGTAAGGATATATTCAAACGCTGTATGATGGCTGATGTAGAATCGCAGTGCTGCAATGATTAGGTAACCGTGCTCAATGCGGGGAGGTACTGTGTTCGAATCACAGATTGGGTAAAGGTTAAAAGTATTTTTTACTTTCTTTCCTGTCTCTTTAAGACAGAGGTTAGCGTTCCTTTAAGAGAGGAAACCAGCTACAACCATACAACGTGGCTACTCCTGTCGGTAAGCAGCAAGGATTGTTTGTATATGCACTGAGAAGTCATGGAATTTATGTATCGTATCGACTCCAACCTGGCATTAAACCAAGGCCATATTCGTGGGGGTGGGGTGAGGGTATACACTTCTCACAATGAATACTAGTGTACAAATAGTATAAAAAGGTCATAATTTATGGCGTCTACCGTCTTGTCCGTTGGATGGTGCATGTAAGTATATATAATAGCATTTGCATCTATTCGGAAAGAGCAGCTTAACATGTTATCGTTTTTCCAATCGAATAAGATGATCTTTTCGAAAAGGAATTGTACATTATTTAGAACTGATGAAGACAGCGGAGAGGCATTCATATAGGCATGTTGTCTATTTGCCAATCCATTTCATATATGAATAAAAATATTGTTTAAAAAACAAAGTGTTGAAAACGAAACTGCAGCATATCGGCAACATTTGGTAACTGAGTGTTTACATTTATGAGGAACAGAAAAGGGAAATAATAAAGGTGTTCTTAATTAAGGATTTGTTGATTCAAATTGTTTTTTGGTTTGTTTTTTTATGTTTGTATTATTATTATTATTATTAAATTATTATTTTTAAATTTATGTATATCGGTTATTTTTTGCGGAATATTAAATCTGTGATGATGAAGATTCCATTAATTCTTCTACTAGCTTATAACGTTTTGCCAAAAGGTAAACACGCTAACTCAATTTCAGATTGTAACAATTGACACATTAATAAACAAATAAGGCTACTAACGTGAACAATTATGTTATCTCACTTTGTTTCTCCAATATGTAAGTTACTAGGGTTTGCCAATAGACGTTAGACATTGTCTAAACAGCTGGTAACAAATTCACGATGTTTTGCTATTTACTGATAGAAAAAAGACGTCAGTGTTTCCTATTAACAGCAAGGGCTCTGTGCATGTAAGAACTTTTTTCAAAGAGGACTGTGCATGCACAAACTTCAGTATACGAGTTTAGATTCAATTGCAAAGTTCCGATGCGGTGATGCACGACCAAGGATAGAAACCGGTCGTTATGAAAACATTTTAAGAAATGAAAGATTTTGTTTTAACTGTAAGAATTGCATTGAAAAAGAAAAACATATTTTAATTTGTCCATTATATAATGATTTGAGGGAGGTTTTATTTAATAATGTTGTTTTATTTTGTCCAAGTTTTAAAGATTTTAATTTTTGTGATAAAATGTCATTTTTATTTTCGAATATTTTAATAATGAAAAAATGCGAGATATTGTATATAGAGGGGTATAATTATTTACATGTATATATTTATTAGGAATGTTTTATATAGTTTTTAGTTGACTTCATTTTCGTCTCTCATAACTCTATACTGAGTGGCTTTAAAAATACTTGTACGAATGTATATATTTATTATTTTGATGTATTTTAAAAAGTGAGAGGTAAATAAAATATTGAAATGAAAATTGAAATTAGGCCACTGAGCTCTGTCGATCTGATGACCCACCGCACCTCAATCACAAGCTCTACCTGACCACATTCCATTCCTTAAACGCATACTCCCACGGACCCTTGACCTAATTAATTTCCAAACAAAGAATTAATTTTAAATATACATTTTTTTTAATTTGTCCATAAAAATACTTCATTGAACTACTTACATAACCACCGCATCTCGCTTATTATCAACATTTTAAAACTAATAATGAATTATGCTCACGGACGAGGTGTGGTGTATATATTTCGAGTCACGTGGCGGGAATTCCCTCTATTAGCCGTTCTTTTGAAACGTCTGAATAGTTTTGTAGCTGCAAAACATTTCTTGAAATCTTGAAATATGAATAATTCTAATTTTTAAAAGTGAACAAAAATCGATCGACTTGACATGGAATTCCATATACCACAGTTCAAATGTTTTGCGTGATATGAAAACGAGATCTAGTATAACAAATGCATGTAAGTTTTATTCGTAATCAATATTTAGATCACAGCGCCCCCTTAGATGTCGTGGGACTTTGCCTTTTAGAGATGTAAATAACATGCCAAGTTTATTACGGTTGATCCAGTGAATGGTTTTTAGCGGTCATGTGTCAAACCGCGTGGAGGCTTGCGGATTTCAAAGACTTTAGATACCAGGTCTGTTGCTATATGTGAGAAACACACACCGTTTTCTTTACATATAGATCAAACTGAGCTAAACACAAAGTTCAAACTAGCGCCTTACGTCCAGGCGAAGCTGTGGAACAATCGCGCATACGTACTTGAACAAACAGCATTTCTTAAATGAAAATAGAAACTAACAGAGTTTAATCTTACGATTCGTAGAGCATAGCTGGACGATTTGAAAATCTAAACAAAATGTGAATGTTGTTTAAATAAGACGTGCTCTTGTTAATGCACATGCATGTTACGTTGGTTTTGATAACGATGACGCGTGTTAGCTTTGTTTAAATTTAAAAGGTTTTGAACCGTTTTAACTTGCACAAAAAGTTGACTTTTACAAATGTACTGTAATGGAGAAAACAGATTTGCAATGATCCAAAAGAAAATATTAATACTTAAATTCCGCTTCATACTTACGTATTGCAATATAGTTAACACACACACACACTCTCTCTCTCTGACACACACACACACACACACACACACACACACACACACACACACACGTATGTATGTATGTATGTATGTATGTTTGTATGTATGTATGTATGTATGTATGTATGTATATATATATGTATATACTCAGTCACACACACACGCATATATTCACACACACAAACACACACTACACACACACTCACACACACACGTCTTGGATAGATATACGAGAAGTTTGGATGCTATGCTAGATCTCTCGATCTGATTCCAGAAGACTTAATGCAACCGCGAACCCAGGATTATATAGCATAGTCTGGAAACTGAATACGACTTATATAAAGTTCCCACAAAGGAAAGAAAATAACCTCCATTTGAAAATACACAAACCGTTATATATGAATGCCTTAAATAATGTATTATTATATCTGTACCTTTTCATCATCTTAATGTTGGGGAATACGGTGTTGCTTTAAGATAAGTTTAACTTTTGTAAAAGCCTTAACTTTAAAATACTCAAGGTCATGTTCAAACGAACGTCATTATTTGTCAGTCAGTTCGAGACTGTGTTTTACAATGGACACAGGCTAAATGTTTAATTAGTGGGCTGTTAGATGTTTATGGTTTGTTGTCACCTTGGATCCTGTTTGTTCTCTAACTTTACTGATAATATTTTATAGGGCGTTATACGTGACATTATCGTTCTGTAAGTCGTCGATGTTCTGACGAAGGGGTGAATATTCAAAATATTATAAACTGACATAAAATGATTTTTCATGTTAATAGGGCTGTAGGTTTGATTCTGAAAATAACAATTTATCTTTCACTACTTTAATTAGTTAATTAATTAATTAATTTTAGACAAGGCAAATCAACGGGACGTCAAATTTTAAAAACGTTATTACGTCATTTGGCAATATTGCATATTCGCCCCTTCGTCAGCGCAGTGACGAAATATGGAATTCCTGTTTTTTATCCATTCCAGAGAAATATACGTCTATTTAAAGTAACAATATATACTACAACATCACACAATTTGAATAAAGAAAATGATTCTTTTTCTTTCTTTTTCAAAAAGCTTAGAAAGGTTTTGTCGAACATTGGCTTTATTAATCAATTGTCCTCGCAAACTATTGCTGACAAAATTCATACCAACTAGCTGGAAATGGTATTTTTTACAATGTGTTCTCAATCGCCGACTTCAACATTCGTATGATGTTCCAGTATGAGGCAGCATATCACGAGCAATGAAACAATAACAATTTTATGAAATAATTATGTTAAGAAATATGTGAAACGTAATAGTCGCTTTGTTGAATTAAGCTAACACATTAACACTATCAGAACATGTTGACATTGTGTGAACAGTATGTTGTCTTGGCCACATTAATATTTCATATAACGACCATAGTAATTGTGCATCATCATTAATATTTTTCTAAAAAATATAGGATCAATGTGTCAACTAGTATAAAACATCACAATAATAAGTTGCAGAATTATGGAACGACAGAAATGTTATTTTGCTATTTCCGCATAAGACAGAACCCATAAATCTATGAACGAAACGGAGGTGATCCACGTCCAGTTGTCACCGTCAAAACAGATTCTTGCATTGTAAAAATCATCTGTATCGTTTTATCAAAGATTTAAATTCAACTTTATGGTATTACAAAATTTCGTAGAGTTCTATGCCCGCATATATTGCACTACTAGATAAATATCCATCATAAACACTAATGTCCTGATTATAATCATAGATGAGTGTTACAGATATTCCCATGTCTTTGGTAAAACCAAAACTGAATCCATTCCAATATTGCGGTGAACTATATCTTGAGTCATCAATATTTTATCACCAATTTAAGAATTCAGATGTTACCTGTAATTCCTTTGAACGTTTCCTTGTGCAGAGATACATTTTTGAATATAATAAAAGTGACATTCAGATTTGGAGAAAAATGTGATTAGTCAGATATGAATTTTCCAAATGTCTAAAATCATTCAAGAAAATCACATTATATATGGAGAAAAACTGAAAAACAAATGTTGACTAATTACACTTAATATTGTATATTAAACCATACTGTGGTTACGAACTGTTTGCTTACTTAAAACAAAAACCTCTGCATTTCGATATACATGTATGGATAAAACCAGTGTAGCGTAGGGTACCTGTCAGAAACATTTGTTCAACAGCTGTATTGTCCATGCATTCGAGAAGCATGATCTGTGTGTAATAAAAACATTTAGAGACGTAACACAAGCAAACTGTCTTCTCGAAGATAACGAAGAACACATATTTGTAATCGCTTAATTGCTAGTGCATGGCGTAACGTATATACAAGGGTAACTTTATCATAATACGCCCGTAGATTTTACAGAATGTTAGGAATTTTCCCATTCCGTTGTACTAGACTGCAAAGGCGAAATTTGCTTCCTGGAAGTGTGAGGGGATGGGCTGAACATGCCGTCTGTCCGAAAAGTGGGAGACAGAGCATCCCCCTGTCAAAAAAGTAGGGGAACTGATTATCCCCTGTCCCTAAATATTAAATTTAGGAGTTTCAAATTCACGATAACCTACCTCTAAAATAGAATCAGAGTATGTTTATCTCCTAATTGAATACCATAAAAATTACTATAAAGATGACCTTTAAAATGCCATTGTGTAATGAATAGAAGGTGTTAAATTACTGGTAACACAAAATTTAGTTGATTAATTGTTTGTTTAACGACCTCCATCCCCCTACCCCCAAAGCCAGCAGAAAAATAGACATCGGCTATTGGGGGTTCATACAATCTGGTTTACTAGACATGCTGTTATATTATTAGTAAATGTATGCATATTTTAGTTTCTCTCCTAACTGACATGTCCTTGAGTGATACCGTAAATATATAGCATGCCCTGATAGTATTTTATTGTAGAAATTGGCTACGTAATACAAAAATAGACATTGCAAATTGATTTAGTAGCCAAGGAAAAGTTCAAGTTGTGTCCAACATGTTATACTTCCAAGTTGCATTAAAACGATGTATAACAGAATACCTGTGGATAAAACTGCATAGGTCCACACCCAGGAATCACTTATAAACAATTATAATAGTTAAAGGCTTGTTTAAACTTTGAAATCAGCCGTATTTAATTAAAGTAAATTTAAATTTAACCGAACATTTCTAGTTAAATCTTATTCAAACATGATTTCAAACCAACTATTATGTATTGCTTTAATTCAGTTAAGTTATACAAATCATGACAACAGATTTGAATGATGATTGACCAGCTTAACTATGATATTACAGAGAATTAAGTCAAAATAACGTCACATGTTTGCTTTCAAAAATGTTTGGGTTTTTTTTTTTTCTTAACCCCGAGATAAAAAATTAATATCACTTCAATAAAATACAAATATCAGTAATTAAATCCGTTTTTTAAAGTTGTTTACATATGAAAATAAACAGTGCCGATACCATAATCATCTTTAAATTGACATTTATTTTAATCATTCATCACTGTAGCAAAATAAAATACCTGTAATATTTTTTTATAATTATTTTTAAATAATTATTGTTAAACATGAACCCATTGTTTAACTAATTCCTTCAACAACCATTATTTAATGGGTTAGTGTAACAAAACTAAGACGGTAAACAAAATCAAATCGGGTTGAATGTAGCTTTTTTATCAAAACGTGCTAAAATAAAACCAATGATAGAGCATGCACACATCGGTCTTATCAGGTGATCTCATTCTGTTTTAACAGTCTTTGTTCGTTCTGTGAGAACAATGATGTAGCTAAGAGATTGTCGTTTTCGTTCTAGTGAAGACTTCTTATGTCCGTGTTTTAACTAATACTATAATCCACGCACATAAATGTCATGTTCTTGAACAACTAGTCAGCTGGTTTGAAACATGCACGAATACACGTCACGTGTTTCTTTACATTTAACAATTGTTTGAAATCTATTAAAATAGATATCGTTTACAGGCCCGTACGCAGGGGGGTGCGACGGGTGCGCACGCACCCCCCTAAATCTGTCGAGGTCCGTAAATGCAGATTTGGATTTACGCTAATTTACTAGAATAACGTTAAAAACGAAAATGAAACATTCGGGCCTTCACAAACGCACCCCCCTAAAGAAAACCCTGCGTACGGGCCTGCGTTTATTGACTGGAGAAAACTATTTCTGAAGTATAAGGTCACCTAATTTTAGTATGAACTGTACTCACACTGAATCTAGTTAAACTGTATACATCGGACACATCTCCCCAGCGATATACAGTGTACAGTCATGGGCGTACAGAGAATTTTGAAAAGGGGGGTTCGAGGTATCCGCGAAGTCAAGCGTTGCTATGTTTGCGAAAATTTTACAATAGGGGCCTATGTTTTATGTATTTTATCTTGATTTCAGGTTCAAATTTTGGGCATAAATAATAATGTCAGATATTAATATCAGATATATTAAATTATAAAAAAGCGCTTTCAGGGGGTAGGTTCGGTTGAACCCATTGACCCCCCCCCCCCGATGTACGCCCATGACAGGGGAACCTGTTTAAAAAAAAAAACGCCAAATAACAGCCATCAACTAAGAACCATTTTATAAATGTTCATTTACCACAACTTTATGTCACCCTGTATAATTTTATAACCTGCTTATTCCACCCACTTTTAATAGGTTCATGGTAGTTATTATAAACAGGTTGGCTATTGTTAGAAAACAAAGTAGTATAAAGTAAACATAAAATATAGTTTTAATATATAAAATATTAATATATTTTATTATAGAAAACAATACATTTATGATTTAATCTCTTTCGATATAACAAAGACTACCCATTAAGATTCGACAGACAGTGACAGAATTTCTTCAAGAAAGAATCTTGTTTTGGTAATAAATGGGCTAATTAGTGAGCCTCATCAGTCCAGTGGTAGGACATCGGACTCTCAAGCTGAAGACAGTGGTTCAAAACCCATTAGAGTCCGACCCACATTTGACTACGTGTCAATATTACCACATGTTAACATCAAACAGCCGATGATTATAAATTAGGTGCATCGTTCTAGTATGTATACTACCCTTCCGACGTTCAATAAAATGATGTTTTGTTATAAAAAGATTTCTTTGTCATTTTGGGTAACATATGTGATTTTTGAGAAACATTTGCTTTGAACTCACAACGGAAGTGCAGAAACTTCACGAAAAGGCGTGAATGTTAATATTATTCCGCTAGCGTGCAAGTCATATTCCAAAAAGAGCACGGTTTATTTGTACTAGAATTTTATAGGAACAAAATGACGATCAAAGTGTTGTAAAAGAAACGAAAAACGATCTGAACTGAGATATGAGGATGTGATGTAATTTTTCGTCGCAATCATACGACTGTGAACTGCGCAGGACTGCACAATTAACTGCAGTTCTTCAAGGATGATCAATAGAAGGGAAGTTTAGCTAGACTGCGTTCACTCTATGAAGATCGTCAGGCAGCTGTTGTATGCAACAGCAGCGGATGCCGTGTTTCGAGCTGTTATAGTCGTCGATATTTTGTTCCTGGGAGATGATCAAGTCAAACATATTGTTGATGGAAGTCATTACAGGGATCCTGCTAGAGTGGTGTGAATCCTTGATAGTCCAGGACGGAACTGACAGCAGACAATGAACCGGTATCCTTAACGTCCTTCAACCGAGAGCCAGTATCATACACGTAACCAGCTTGGTGAAGTTAATGTGTAACCGGTTTTAAGGTCGGTAGATGCTGGGTTCGAGTCTCACACTAGGAAATGTTTAGTTTTTAATTCAAAGCATTATATTAAAATAGTTGGTAAATACTATCCTATTTGAAGGAAATTAATATAAAATGTATATTGATGGTAATAAAAGAATATTCTTTGATAATCTTGGATTTCTCTCTTTCTCTCTGTCTGTCTGTCTGTCTGTCTGTATGTCTGTCTGTCTGTCTGTCTGTCTGTCTGTCTGTCTCTCTCTCTCTCTCT
>JAULBS010008288.1:0-11253 GCA_032355785.1 Symmetromphalus regularis | reverse complement strand
TATTGTAAGCCTAAAGTCGGTGGCCTAATGCCAGCAACGTTCCTGCTGGGACACTCACATATTTCGAAAACTCATGATTTCGACCACTTTATTTTGTCACCGAGTATAAAAATATTTGTATTCAGCAAAAAAAACAACTTAAAAAAAATAAAGTGATTTTTTGAAAGTTAGTGTCCCCTAAAACTGGGGAAGTGCCCCTTTCCCGTTTCCGCTGTCCCTGGAAGGGTGGGGGGGGGGGTGAAAAATGTTGAATAGGCTGAGTCAAAATATTTTTTAAAAAGTTATATAGACACAGAGAAAGTTGTAAATATCAACGTACAACTATCATGAGATTTGTTGTTTTGTATGTGCTGCATTGTTCCTGTCACCAGTGTGCGCTTTTCAGTCCTGGTTGTTTTTAATTTATCACTATAGTTCCAACAAAAGATGTTCGGGAGACCCACAAAATAACATTGGTAAATATTCAATATTAATTTTTGCTGATTCTTATCTTAAAGAAAAACACTTCAGTTGTTTCATTTTTGAGTACAGTAATAATACGTGCGCGCTTCTGTGTTTGTGTGCGTGCGTGCGTGCGTGCGTGTGTTCTGATCAAGTGGTTCAACGTTTGCATGCATTACGACTTTCTTTAGCTGACCATGTGACATTCGAAGAAAATGAAAAAAATACGAGAAAAGTTTGAAGTGGTCGTGGGGGTAAGGCCGATATGTTTCTAATAATTTATTTATATTACTTGAAAGCCTGTAATAAATCTATCACTTTTCATAATGTCTCAAGGTTTTTTGTCTGGTGGGGTTTTTGGGGTGGGGTTTTATTTTATTTAGTTTTTTGTGGTTTCTTTTTTCAATACATTTTGGACATTATATTGTGAACAAAATGTCTTAGCAGACGTGTATAAAACTGCAATGATAAAAAAAAAATATCATACGTTCAGTAACGAAGGACTGATTTTTTAAGTGGGGTTGGGGCTGATTTTTATGGGTGTATAAAATGTGTTGTGGAAAAGTTTAAAATATTAACTCCCGTTATGACGATTGTGGCGGGTTTTTATCTTATTACCTGTGACATTTTTACCATATTAAAAACGGGTGGAAAATGTGGGGCCTTGCCCCTCCCCCCCCCTCAGCCCTCCCCTACTCCTACGGGCCTGACGTTATAATGAAGAGTCCTGTATAATTCGTGATACAAAAAACAAAAATAATAATAATAATAATAATGAAAATAACAAATAAATATGCATTGAAGGTTTGTTATTCATAAATAACTGTCAAAACAATGATGATGTCGATGTACATATATACATATGAAATATACAAGGGCGAAAATCCGTTCCTGAAAGTGAGGGGGGGTGGAACACACCCTTGTCCAAAAAGTGGGGGAAAGGACCATCCCACTACCTCTCCCCCAACCCCTACCATTATAGACCACGTGTACTTCGGTATATTTGCGCTAAGATGACATGATTTAAAGTGTTACATTGATACAATAAAGAGAAATACTGGTAAATATTATTATTTAGGCATTTTAATTTCACTGAAATTTTTAGTTTTTCTAAGGGGGATAATTATATAGGCGTACCTCCTGTCAAAAAAGTGGGGGGACGTTCCCACCCTACCCCCACCCCGGGATTTATGCCGATGGTTCACATATATTGTGATATATGTATCGTAAGCTTCACTAATCTATTTATATAATTGTATTACTATTATACTTTAATATATACGCACATGTATGACTCTATGAGTCCTTTTTGCCCAGCATCTTTAATTTACTACCTTGTACAATTTTTTTTATGTATTAATGGATGATGCTGTCACATGAAAGAGGTAAGTTATTAAGACGTAATGATCTCAGATGAGTTATTCACGTGACAAGCTGTCGTTTCCCTCAAAAAGTCATCAGTCGTAAACCGTGTTACACAGACATGCAATTCAAGTTTAATTCAAGTATCACAGCATGTGCCATCAAATTTCAATTCACTCAGCGAAATTAGTGGTGGCACTCGGTACCCGCTCTAACAATAACATTAACATCTCTCCTGGTAAGATAGTCCAGGAAGTGGAGTTACAGGTCAGTGACAGCGTGCTTAAAACGTAATCCGATTAAACTAATGGAATTTTAAAAAACGTTTTAGAGCGCTTGAACAGATTTAAAATTAGATGTAACCACGTCAAAAGTTATTACAGAAATTTAAACCTCAGAAGGAACACCACTCGGGGCCGTAGGAACGACTTTGGGAGTGGGGGGATGGATACTGACCCATCGAGAACAAACTCTATATAAGATTTTAGTTACATTGGCAAACAATATGTTTTTAAAAGGCTCACAAGTGTTGGGACACATGTCTGTCAGCATCACCCCCACATCCACCGATTCCTATGGCCATGTCACTACATTCAAATGGAGTATTCAAAAGGGAAGTTTCATTGGATGGAATTATGACATCGCTGAAACAGTTTTGATGCACCTGCTACCATTAAAGTGATATCAAATGTGCAATGACTACTTATCTTTATCTAATGCGAATCTAGACCAGGTTGAGGGAGGGAGTGGACCTCTCTTTGACAAATTTTATTTTCTATAATTATTACAGGTCCGTCACTTTTTCGCAAGCTTTTATTTCGGGTTAAGATTTCTGCGATGCTCTCGGTTTACAACATTTTTATACACCCCTCTCCTCTTTGGAAATTCGTCTTACGTTACACTATTAAACCTTAACTGAACGTCAAACCTTGTTCAAAATTTCTAACATTCAAAACACTCACCACCCTCTTTCAAAATTCAACATTTCAAAACAACCTCCCAAATAACATAAAATAAATCGTAAAAACAGCGAAGCATTATGGCGACGACCAGTCTAATTGAAATACGCAACAGCGGTTACGTTTGCATCACAGTGATGACTGATTAAAAAAAAAAATTCTGATTTAAGGAAGAACACAATGAAAATATACCACTCGATTAACGTAATTGTCAATCAGAGCATCATGCGCAATTACGAAAGAGTTCTTTCACTATCATGATGCCATGTTCTGTGACGCTGTTTCCGAGTATAGCCCATTTATTTGACGTTTATTATGGACTAGATGAATAATGTGGCACACGTGCCGGTCTGAAATTAATTGTTATTTAATAATTGAACATCAAGAGACAATCTCGAGATTGTCCATTAGCTACACCTGGCGGTGTTTCATATCTTCGCTTTATTGCATACCAATTACGTGTGATGATAAAAGAATTAATATTGGCAACAGACAAAAAAATGCAATGAGTAAGGCAGCTAACCACTGATGTTTTTTTTTAGGAAACCATTCTACCCTTTGATGTGGAAGCTAAGCAAGTCATTTTTAACAGATTGAGTAATGCATTAATTTTTTTTAGATCTTCACGTCATTAACATATTGTATCTGCAATCAATCAAAATTATTGTATATACATTATTTCATAACAAAAACATTAAAGGCATAGTTTCACGGAATTTAAGGGGTTGTGTGCTTTAAATAATGATTACGAATAAAACTTACATGTATTTGTGATATTAGATCTCACTTTCATATCACGCAAGACGTTTGAAACAAACCATGATTTAAAGAATTGTTTTTACATTTCGAGTTACGGTTCGTTACCGTAATTCAATTATCATTTTTAAAATATTGGTAATAAGCGAGGTGCTGTGGTTAACGTAAGTCGATGAATGAAGTATTTCTATGGACAAATCAAATGTTTATATTTAAAATTAATTCTTTGTTTGGAATTGAATGAATTAAGGGGTCCGTGATTGAATACCCTTAAAGTAAATGAAGGATAATGATGTAGTAAGTTCAAAAATGCGCTCAGTTCAACTTGTTAGGTAGTGGGTACAGGTCTCCTGTGGCGGATAGGAAAGGACTGCTTGTTTTATGATACCTCAGCACACTGTTCTTTCAGCAACTATTAGGTATCAAACTAAAGGTATTTGTGACTTATGGTATATGGTCTTCTGAAGAAACCCGTTATTGTCGCATATGCTACTATTTCCGATTAGTATCAAGGGATCTTTTATATACATGTTCTCACAAACTCGACACATCATACCCAAGTTTTGTTATATTAGTTGTGGACCACTGGATGGATCGGGAAAGAGCCCAAATGGATTCGTTGAGAAGTCACGAATGTAGGCAGCCATGAGATGCATGAAGGAAGCTATAATATAGACAGTCGTTGAGGCAGGTATAGCAATATAGAGGCAGGGAATCATTTAGGCAGATTTAGAGGCATTTAGCCAGATAAACATGAAGATAAAAAGACATGAACACAGATCCTAGTGTATTAGTGAATGTGCAATATTAAATTGTTCTTCCTTCAAAACACTATTATGTTCAATATTACGATAAATGAAATTGTTTTCATGCACGTTAAATATTATTTATCTGCAGGCCACAGTTTGTTAAAAACCTTCGATTTTTTGTTGTTGTTGTTGTTGTAGTTTTGGTTTTGTTTTTTTACTCGTACATATGTAAGATAAATGGTATATAACGAGTATAAGTGCACTATTCCCAGTTTATATTGCAAAATACGTTTCGACCAGGGAAATAAGATTTATTTTTCTGTTGAATATATCAGGTCTTGCTTGACGATGTTTGAAACATTAATTTATTTCTCTAAATAGTTCAGACTATTCGGTTTGTGATTTATTACGTGATATTTCAGTCAATGTTATCATAACAATATTAATTGCTGCATTTGCTGCAACGCCAAACCTTTTCAAACCGACGCGTCCATACCTTTGTATATCGAATGACAAGCAGTGCGATTTTATTTATCGTTTGTCCTCTTCTGCCGGCAAACATTAAACACACAAAGAAATATATCGATCTCTTTCGAGAGGCTAATTAAACTTGCAACCCTGATTCTGGCTTGAAATCAGTTTATTCAGTGTTTAATCTTTAGACTCACATTTCATCTCGTAACATCACACTTTTCTTCAGATTCATTTAAAACGACTGGAACTAGTTGCTTTTTTTTTATGAGGATCGCCACTGGCGAGGTAGAATTGTAATGTTTTTTTTTGGCAAATAAAGCCTTCTCGGGCGTTATTTTTTTATTTATTTTTTTAAATGGGATAAAATATTGTGATTACGAACTGTATTTTACGGGAGCGGGGTGTAGCTCAGACGGTAGCGTGTCCGCCTGTGAACCGATCGGTTGTCGGATCGATCCTTCTCAGTAGACCCATTAGCAGTTTGGGCTATTTTCCGTTCCAACCAGTGGTCCAAAACTGGTTCATCAAAGGCCGTGGTATGTGCTGTTCTCTGTCTGTGGGATGGTGCATATAAAAGACTCCTTGCTGCTTATCGGAAGGAGTAGCCCATTTGGCGGCAGCGGTTTACTCTAAAATAGATATGTCTGAATGACCATATGATTGACGTCCAATAGCTGATGATAAGATAAAAATCAATGTGCTCTAGAGGCGTCGTTAAATAAAACAAACTTTATTTTTAGCTACGTCATAAAACTTACACATTTATCAATGTTATATTTATGTAATATTATATAGGTGGATGTAAAATCAAGATTGTTGTTGTTTTTTCAGGCACAAAAGATAAAAAGTTTGAAACTGTGTTGCAAAAGTGATGGTCGACGTAAGGAAGAAAAACAACAAGACCTGATTCTTGATAGCAATGGTACTATAAATATACGATTATCCGGCTGGTTCTGATTTCCTCTTTAATTTCTTGTTAAATGTTTTTTTTATTCATATCTCTTCTCAAACGGTACAGAAATTTGGGAAATCTACACCATTTCATCTTCGTGTGATGCGCCCTTCCGTCGCGGTGTTTACAAATTTTGACAAAACGCGACTAGGATAACATAATTTGAGACGAAAAGCGCCCTCTGCCGAGAGAATGGTTAGTGATAGGAGTTCGTCTGATGGTTAATATTCAGATAGAAGATTCACCCCTGACACTCGCTGGGTTCCCCACAGTGGCAGTTCTGAAGCTAGCCTATGCTAATGGCTGATAAAACAGAAATTCAATAACGTGATTTTTTTTCTTTTATTCTAACGAGGAATTAAAGAAATATATGTTTTGTTTATGTAGCTGATAGCAGCTACTTGAATTCCAAAATGATATAGAAATAGCATTCTGTTATAGCAAGACATCTAGAGTTAAATCAAAACCAATGTGTTTTAAGCAAACTGAGAACCAGCAAAAATTTTTATTTCCATTCATATAAAAATAATGCAATTTTATATATGTTTTTTTAATTATTGTCTTTTATTGAGAGTAGGTATTTATGTAGATGTTCAAGAAGCGTGAATTTTTATATTGTCAATTCATATGATTAGAATGTAATTTTATTTTCTGTAGCGATTGTCATTCTTTGAGAGTAGTTACGTTAATAGAATGTCATATAAATGAACCAGAAATAAACATATTTCCATTCGCGTAAGCACTATATAGGTTTTGTTTTCTGTTTGGGTTCTGCCCCTTTTTTTTCGTTGATGGCAACATTTGTGACAGGAACTTCTGTAAACAGAAATAGATATGACCAGTAATTTTAGTTTATTATGTTTTTCTTACTACAAGTAACAAATCAAATCGTATGAGATTAAAATGTCCACTGATTACAAGTGTAGTTTTATAGTTTCAAGTGACATCATTCTAAGGAATTTCTCTTTTTTCATATTATATATTTAAAAAGTACAATTATTTCCACACTTATATAATAAATGGTAATATACATTAATGGTTGTGTGACATGTGAACACTGGACATATTTAAAACTGGTCAAAACTCTATTTGTTACTTTATTATGATTATTACAAGAAGAGTTCGCCTGGAGAAGTGTGTTTACTGTAGAGTTATCTCCCTATCAAACTGATACGTTGTTTACGCGATGGCAATCTGTAAGGTATTTATTCCCCTATCAAATCACTTGCCGACATGATATTTCAACAACATGAAACGACGAGACGGGCTGGCGATTATTTTCCTCGGCACTTTTCAAGTGTGGAAGTGTGTGTGTTAGCGAGCTTGTAATAATAATGATGTAGGAAAATTTACTTTATATTTCCACCAAACAGTCAACCTCTTCCGGTCCGTCACTTTGAAATGAGAGTACTGTGTCGCCCTCAAGTCTCAGCACCCCGAGTTTTAATTGAGCAGATAACTTAAATATGTAGTCTCCCTGTTAATGTTTTCATTCGAGGATGTTGTTTTGGTCTTTGTTACCTGCTGTATCTGGTAGAACTGCGTGGGGCATGGGTTCTTCTTTCATGTGCTAGAAAAAGAAAGACTTCTTATCTGTTTATCTTTTTACAGTATTGTTCAACAATCTATTATTTTACTTTTGCATATTTGTCATTTCAGAATTCGAAAGAGGACAAAAAGAAGATTTCAGAACTGATCAAATGTAGCTTAGTATCACTCATCTTCCGTAATTAACAGACACAAATGAATCTACTGTCAGACTTTCAGAGATAATGGCAGCAAATGCTGAGGAAGACTTCGTCCAAATGAACAATTCATCAACGGTTTCTTTAGGCAGACGGCGAGAAGAGACAGCCGAAGGGAGCCAAATGGGGGAGTTATATTACATCGTTGCATTTATCTCGTTTTATATGTCTATGATTCTACTGCTCATGATAAAACATATCAGATCGAGAAAGGATGATACTTCGAATTCATACATTTACCAGCCGCTTCCTGAGCTGCATGATTTTGTAGATAAAACAGACGATTCAGTGCAAAACGAAGACTGGAAGCGCTCAGACGTCGGGTTTACTAAACTAAAATGGATTCCGTGTTTTAGGCGGGAAATACGTTTGTGAATAATAAAATAAAATAAACTGTCCCTAAGGTCGTAACTTTCCTGTGAATATTTGAAACCATGTATGTTAATATATATATAATAGAAGCTCCAATACAGATTTTGGACGCTAACCTAAAATGGCACAACCATTCATTTCATCTACCAATTAGTGTTAAGCAGGCCGAATTTATATACCAAATGGAAAACATGCATCTGAACCAACTGTGAAAGGACACATCTAAAGTGGTTTTGAAAGGTGGATGCTATATTCCGTGTCCTGTATAACAGGTTCAACAGTACACCATCAAATAGCCCTTTGAAGCTAGGAGTGCGTATATCCTAAACCGACGTGTGGTAGGCTGAAGATGTAAATCTGTGTGTAAATGTTAAACAAGATCTTTCATGTCAGAAACGCGAACCTCCATCAGAAATAAATGTTGTAAGAAAAAGTATGGCGCTGCCGACTCTGGAGATGTTTATCAAATCTACAGCTCCATTTATTGAAATTGATATACACTGATGTGTTATCATATAGATATTAAGTAAACGAACACGCAAATCGCTCTTATTCGTGGTTACATATAATACGTTCTTTAATAAGAGATACCAATGTGTGTTGTTCTTTAATAATCCATAATAAATGTGTTGTTTTGTCAAAATACATTGTTTGTAATATAACAAATACTACATAGAACATATTATAGAAAATACTAAGACTACAACTATTTTACAATTCTTTCAACTCCACTTTTTATGTAATGGCTTTGCAAAAATTAGTATCATTAGGCCAGATAAAAAAAATTGTTTAGCTTCCCAGCCCGACCTGATAAATGCACCCGACCTCCAAATATATATATTTTTTTCAATAAACCCTTCAAATAAAGTATTAAAACTCTCAAAACAACGTTTACCCGCCTTTTATAGTGATTGTGCAACCACCGACGAACTTCATCCTGACAACAGTGATATATCCTCTACGACTAGAGGCAATGATCAGTCAGGTTCCACCTGAGATGGGACAAAGTACAATAAAAACAAGTTCTGTCCTGTTTACACATTTTTAATACATTGTTAAGTTAAATACGTGTAGTTGAGCTTTTATTTGAAAAAAGGTTTTATAGCAATTTTAATGTTTTGTTGTTCAATATCTAGCTAGAAAGTGTTTGTGGTCTTCTTCACCTTCCTATCTTGTCTTCTGACCAAGAATACCATGGTTAGTTTTCTTCTTCCTGTGTACAGCCATTCTACATAGAATTTTTTTTTAAAATAAAAACCTCCCACCCTACATAGAAAATTGAAATGGTTGGACGCTAAACAAGTATTTTTATTTGGCCTTATCTTTTATTAATTATGTTCAAAATCAATTATTACGTGCCCACCGGAAAACCAGTGTACGAGTACAATTAATATTTAGTGTCTTCTACATAGACCAGCTTGCAACTATTCTGTATAACCTTGTAACTTTTTAATTGCGTCATGGGAACTGAATGGGTTTATGTCCTCTCCTGGTTTCCGTTCCATTAATTGTTTCCGTGTATGTCAATCTGAACTATTACGCTTGGCATCTTGGGAAATTCCCTACAGACGCGGCAGCTGACGTCATCATCTAAGAGCTGTACTGATTGGCTGCTCTGTGTTCAAAGCATTGTTTTAAAATTAGATGAACTTTTTTAATCTTTAGAGTACGAAGCGAAATAACAAAACCAGTAATAACATGTATTTCCATTAAAACTTTTTTACAATAAAAAACAACAACACTAGCTTATAATTAGCTATGGCGATTTTCTTTCAATGTAGGCTACACCTGTAAACGTAGTTTTATTGCACTTTAATATTTTTTGTTTTTTTTCTCTCTTCATAGTTATAGACTGGAGGAAAAATCTGAAATTTTTACGAGGGGGTATATGGACTGTATATGGCTTTTAATCAAATATAAATGTACAGTAAACTTTGGTACAGTGGGTTACTAAAAAAATAGGTTTTTTTGTGAAAACAAAATACAAAATGGCTGCCTGGGCTAGTCTTTAAAATCGAATCAAAGCATCATATCTCCCTAATTGTATCAACTAAGGCACATGAAATTGTGCACCATATTAGCAGATATTTGCACTAACCTAACTGCAAAAACCACTGCAACATTTAGGTCAAATCTTAAGTCTTTAGTTATCTTAATAAAGAAATTTAACAACATGATATCCAAAATGATAAATTTATATTTAAAAAAAACACATAAATATACTTTAAAAAGTAAAAACGTACATGCCCCTGTCTTTTATGAGGACAAAACATATCAAACATTTGGCATGATATATTGCTAATCACTATCATCGTCAGCTTTTAGAGAATTTTGGCAAATACTGTCACTGCAACCACATCCAGCAGTACATCTCAATATTTGAGCACGACATTTGCATGTTGAAGTGGTTGGGGGAAATGTTGATGTTTTCCCAATAAATTCCTTCAAAGGCTATAGTAAAAATACCACTGTTCAAAATGTGTATACTTTTTTCTTTTTTTGGTTGAGTATTGTATCTTAAAATTATACTTTTTTTCTCTTTGTCATTTTTACATACTGTAAATGTTTACCATCAACAGTTAATTCATCAGGGATGTATTTATAGTCTTTTAAAACATATTTAAAATTACCAGTACTTGAACTTAATATGAGTTTCTTAATGATAAGTTACTGAGACGAATGCACACTGGTATAATGGGAAATAACTTCATCAAAATAACTGAATTTGTCAACGCAGTAACTACAAACATAATATTATGGTTCCATTCTGTTGCAGTTTTCTACAAAGAAAATTAAGATAATCCCAATTAATAGATATTTATCAAAATATATACGTAATAAGAGTTCAGTATATGTGACAAGTGTACGCCAACATAGATTCCTAGCGTACACCGATACACATTTGATTGTGTTTAAAGCGTTCACCGACTGAGGGAGGGTGGCCTTCTTTGAAAGGCATTATTGCCGTTACCGCTAAATATACATAACTGAAATTTCACACAGAAGTACTTTGATAAATGGCAAATCACATAGTACATTTAATATAGACTATTTCATTCAAAATAATCTTCTTTATTTAGAACTAATAGCTCAAAGCAATAAATCTAAAAATACCATCGACAATCAACTGTTGTTGACAGCTAAATACACTGTTAATACATTTGGCTTATAATTTGGAGTACTTCTGAATAAATGTATACTCTTTTACAGTATAAAATATTTTTTGAAAAAAGTTTTTAATAATTTAAATAAAGATAAAAAACTACACCGAACTAACTAAACAAATTTACATTTAGCATAAAAACACACACACACACGCACACACACGCACACACAAACAACACACACACGCACACACACATAAACACACACACATACATACATACATACATACATACATACATACATACATACACACACATACATACATACATACATACATA
>JAULBS010008287.1:0-17607 GCA_032355785.1 Symmetromphalus regularis | reverse complement strand
ATGCATGATTAAAAATGCTAGAACCATCAGTTGTAAATATACTGAGATTTGATATTGATATATTAGTTTAGTGCAAGTGCATGCATGATTAAAAATGCTAGAACCATCAGTTGTAAATATACTGAGATTTGATATTGATATATTAGTTTAGTGCAAGCATGATTAAAAATGCTAGAACCATCAGTTGTAAATATACTGAGATTTGATACTGATATATTAGTTTAGTGCAAGTGCATGCATTATAGATGCAAGAACCATCAGTTGTAAATATACTGAGATTTGATATTGATATATTAGTTTACAATATGCATAATTCTGCCAGGTCTGTTAAATTAGTGCAACTTGGTGTGTATAGTCTCACACCACCATCAAAAACCGCATAATTCATCCCAGATCCATCCATAATAATAAGTAAAACCTCATATGTACAACCTGCTACATTATACAACAGCAACAAAACCGTATTTACTTTTACAAATACTTACTTTTTTCTCTGCCATCAAAGTCTCAATCATTAGCATGGCCTCATAAAAATTCCTTTTCCATTCTGTGTCATCAACTACCTCATCATGAGCTATAAAATAATGGAACAGTTTTGACAGTTTTACATAAATATGCAACAAATAATGTATACTAAAACAACCAACAAATATCTCCTACTGATATTAAAAATTTAATGCATACAGAAGTTTGAAAAAGATTCGAAGATCACATTATAAAATAAACTATTTGAAATAATAAAAATGTCTGATGAATCATTCAAAAGGAATGTAAATAATGAGCGAAGCAAAGAAAGAAAACATGTTTACTTCTCAACAAACTTAACATATTTTTTATTCATGGCTATATAACATCCAATACATGATTTAAAACTGCACAGATGAGAGAGGGCACCCATTGTCATCACTCCAGACGTAAGGCAACATTTTTTATTAGCAGCGTGGTGTATTGAGGGGTGTTTGTAGTCCTTAAAATTCATAATTCCTAGTATTCCCTAAAAATCAAGCCACCTTAATCTCACTTTGTAATGCAGTCCACCTTTGTCACAGAGTTTAACTTAATGAAATATAGATTTTTTGCAGAATATTTACTTATTTCATTACTTTAAAGAAAATCATTAGTGCATTACAGAAATGGACAATTGCATTTTGTTTTATTTCTACTTTACACAAATAACTTACTTCAGTAATTATTAAAGTAGGCCAAAAAAAACCACCTCTGTTTCCTATTACATGCTAAAAAAAAAATAGGGTCGGTAGGTAGGTTTTTAAAATTATTAAAAAAAAAAAAATTGGGGCAAATTAAATTAATATTATGTGTGAATTAGAATAATTAATGCTTTACTTTTAACATATGGTCATGTTTAGAATCTTTTAGTAATGGTGGTAACTTAACATCTAGTTACAGCAGGCATTTCTTCATATTAACAGACAAGATAGCTGCAGCCAAGTTGATGTTGTTGCATACAGGAAGAGATTACCCTAAAAAAGGGTCGAAAGGAACGGAATAAACAACCAGAAACGACAGAAAATTACTGGAAGTACGACTTACAATTTTTATGGAAAAATGTTTAGGGTCTGCAGTTTTTAAGTGGGGTCTGTTAGGTTACCGGAAACACAGGTATTTTTGGGGAGGTTTTTAGCAAAACACATCAAAAATTAGCAATGCTAGGTTTTAACTGTTCCCTTGGGATGTATAAATTTAAGACTTCTGAGATGAAATTAAGATAGGCTTGGGAAAGCAAGTGCAATTTCACGCCTGTGATGTGATGGACTGCATACACATGAATGCTTTTTATAAAAAGACACATTTTATATTACCGTGTGTGTTAGATGGCCCTCGAATTTCATGCTGGGAGATTATTTCCTTCAATTTGCGAATTTCTATTTGAAGCTGCATCACATTTCCAGACATATCTTGGTTTACGACAGCCTGATATGTAAAATAAAACACATACCTTGGTGGTTTACGACAGCCTGATATGTAAAATAAAACACATATCTTTGTTTACGACAGCCTGATATGTAAAATAAAACATATCTTTGTTTACGACAGCCTGATATGTAAAATAAAACACATACCTTGGTTTACGACAGCCTGATATGTAAAATAAAACACATACCTTGGTTTACAACAGCCTGATATGTAAAATAAAACACATGTCTTCGTTTATAACAGCCTGATATGTAAAATAAAATGCATGGATGGGTTCTGTTTTAAAAATAAATGTAATTAAAACAAAACAAAACCTCAACTGTTGTTTGAATTCCAGATTTTTATCCAATTTAACAAGAATTTAGCACAGTCTGTATATAAAACTAGTAAAACAATTAAAATTAATTCAGGAGACAGTGCAATGATTAATTTACCATGTAATTTTAAGGATGACATTTTTTTAAAGATCTGTGGTCATCAAACTAAAATAGTTGATTGTAATGACACTTTAAGAATGGAATTTTTTTTTTAAATAAAGAATAATATCTGACTGTTAAAATGTGAAAAACTGTCATCTGAGCATTATGCATCATTTCCATCCCAAATCTTCTCAATTTGTCAGGTGAATAAGATAAGGTCATAAGTTACAATGATTCATGTGTGACTCATAACTTTATTCATCCAGGGGCAATTAGATCCTGGACCCCTAGAAAATATTTCAAACCCTGTTGTTACAATTGTAACTTGCAGCCTATCTTATTAACCTTACAAATTTTTAGAAAATATATATTACAAATAAGACATTCTTCCAAGACATGTGTAAAAGGCATACCTTATTTTTAATCATTTTAGCTCTTCGAGCAAACATTAATGTAGACAGTGTTTCACCAAAACATCTGAAATATAAAAAAAAGTTTTAAAATAAAATAACAGAAATATTCTAACAACACTGATAAATTCCAACATTTAGTTTCAATTTAAAAAAAAGAAAACTATAACACCAGCAAATCCTAGTTTAAAGTAATAACATCCACAGACATTATTTCAAAGGAAATAAAATTTAAAAAATGTTTAATCTACATCAAAGTTCAGTGCATTACCATATGGGTCCAAAGAAAGTTTGATAATTTTTATAATAAAGACATGAACTATGAAAAACATACTTTGCCCCTGAATGTACACAGGCCACAATCCTCGTTTTTGCATTGCCCCCAAGAGAATCCTGTAATGAAATGAAATAATCAAAATACAAGTCAAAGAGAGTCACGTAAAACATAACATCTTGTAAGCCCATATCAATTTTTTACATTTATTATTTATGTTGTTTCACTTTCTCATTCTTCATGTCATTGGGTATTAACTACACTTCAGAATTAAAGAATACATTAGTAGACAGCATAGTCACCCAGCCTTTTCCATTTAAAATAAAATACCAGGCAATGTAGTAAATGTAGATAGATGAGTGGGGGGTGTTTTGAAATCATATTTTTTATTGTTATTAACTAATCTCTTGTTACAGAGGCCTATCCCCAGTCCAGATAGGAAACTGGGGAGGGTGGTCAACAGGACCATTTATACAAATGTTTATGTTAGGGAAAGGTTAATGTTATATGAAAGCAGCATATATATATGAAGTTTCATTGCAAAACGCACTTTGTGCCAAATTCGAATAAAACTGAAAAATCACCACCAAAGGAAAGGCTTGCATCAGTTATCCAAGTTCACATTGTAATTGTTTACAGAACACGACAGCTGCATGGTATGTGCATAGTAGAAAATATGCTCTCATTCCAATATGCGATAAGCACCATGTACAAATGTCACGTCCTCACACATAAAATGCCATTTTTCTCAGAATGTCAAAAAGGGAGTTATCGCATTTTGTGATGAAACTCTTTATATATTTTGTTTTTATTTAAACATCCATTCAAACCTAAGTAAATTTGTGATACTCATTCTCACCATGACTAATGCTATATTCCTTCTGTCTCCATGTCACTGGAAGTAAGCTGCTTAGAGTGGCACTATATAAGATGTACATAAAAACCTGATAAAACCTGTATGATGAGGTTAATTAAATACCTTTTGCTGAACACACCAAAGTACCAACAAGAAACAAATTAAAAAGTAGACCACTGATATCATAACATTAGACAGTAATTTTGACGATAAGTTTGACCTAAGAATGAAGGTCATAAAAAATAATATCACATACCCTTAACAAAAAGCTCAGTTTAGAATCCCTGTATGGAATAAAGCGTGTCTTTCCATGAGCTTTGTCAACCAGAGCATTGATGACATTACCCAACACTGACAGACTCTTGTTAATACTTCCTGCTTCCTACAAAATATTTCAATTACCAATAACATAATATAAATAGTAGCAATTATAACTATATATGAAGCCTTTAAGACAAAATGGGGTTAAATAAATGAAACAGAATAAATAAAATATTTTTGACTAATTATAAATTAATTTCCAATAAACAATGTTAAGAAATAGTAATGCCATTGGAACAATAACACCTATAGTGTTTATCGGCAAGACAATAATTAATTGCATTACCAGTAAATTCCAAAATGACTACTATTAATATAAAGAGGTATGTAGTAAATTTTATGTCTCACCTTTAATCTTGTTCCATCTGTCTTGGTGTCCTTCTGTCTCTCACTGCCAGCAAGGTCAACCAAATTCAGCTGAGACATTCTAACACTGAGAATACCAGCTTTCTCTTCCTACAACATTGTTTAAAACACTGATTTGTGTTATCCTTAACAGTACTTTAAAACACAAAGCTCTTGTTTAAGCAAACACTCCACTTTTAACAGCACTGTAAAACAGATATAGACCGGGAGCCAATGCTCTTGAGCTCAAACGAAGGAGGTACTAAATATAAAATGCTCATATCGACCATATATTATTCATCATGCATGTAGTAATAAAACCATACTTTGTTTCGCCCATTTGATGTAGTGATAAGGTCACCAGGTGTTATAACTGTAGGTACTGGTTCCGAATCTCATCCAGGGTATAGAACTTTTAATCCCTGTACTTGCTACAAATGAGTGAAAGTGCACCGCCAGATTCTTTAGAGAGATGTACAGATCCCTATGAAGATCCCTAGAATCTGATGCACCTCAAGTTATCCAGTTTTAAATACACATCGCATACCCTGTGGGATATTTAGCATATCAAGGATGGAATATGAGTATACCTGGTAAAGTTGGATCTGATTAAAAAATAGGAAATAATGATTCTGTGTATTTAACAGTGAAGGCCCCAGCTACCATTTTGCTGTGAACACAGTCAGTAGAAGAGTCTTTAGGGCCTGGAATAACTGGTCCTGGAAGGTGAACAGTATATAACCATGCTCATCCCTATGTCTGGGATGGTTCCAACTATGGTAAAACAAAATGATACATATGGGTATCACCAAATTGTTGCATAATGGAGTTCGCCACTAAGTATTGGCACATATGGTTGCTGCTCAACTGCCCATTTTCCAACTGGACACTTATTTTGTGCTTTTAGGTTGCTTAGTGACATAGATATGTCATTTTTTGTAAAATTCCAGTGTTTCATCACTGTGTTGCCATAGCCCCCACCCCTCCATCAATTTTATGGCAAACAAGCAGATTCTGATAGCTGAGGGTTCTATCTAACTGAAAAACATTGTGAATGAAAATCCCTAAGGAGGGTGGAGTGTGTGGGGGGGGGGTGATGGTTTCGATTATTGGTCCATGGACTATGAATTTGTTAAAGCAATTCAAAACATATTCCATGCTTTAAAAGAAAAAGGAAATGGCAATGATTACAACATGGACACATAGTTGCTACTACTACATAATAAAAGACAACTACACGAACATGTGGCTTTGTTTCTTTTTAAATACTAATGTGAGGAAGTTCGTTACACAATCTGTTTGAGGTCAGTATACCAACACCCATGAAAACAAACCTTTGACTCTATGTGTAAGGATAACACTGCGTGACTCCTGGAGCTTTCCCTGTTCATGGAGGTGGCTGCAACTCTTCTGTTTTGCCAACCTGTCACCAAAACCTATTGGTAAAAAAAAAAAATTCATTCACTTTACACGTTTCATTTTTTGTGGATGACTTTACTTTCTCAAAACAGAGAAAAAAAAAGGAAAGCATTTTTTAAGTCAATTTTAAAGCTAACACTTAACATATCTACAATACTGCTACACAATAGAACAAAGCAAATGTTATGAAATCATTTTTATTGATGTCTGTGATGGCAGAGTAATGAAAATGGTTGCAAAAAACTGCCGAAGAACATAAGAATTGTCAAAAACATGTTATTTAAGTCATTTTTGAAAATATCAAAATTATTTTATTATTTAGCACCAAATTTGGCGGTATTTTTTTAATTTCCAGAAATAGCTATCCCCCATTTTTTTAGTTAATGCAAACTAAAGTTATCCATAAAGAACCATGTGCTCAATGAATGAAAAACATTATATGAAGAAATCACAACAAAATTCAACTTAAAATTAATTAGTAATTTATTTTTGGTATCCATTTTATAAGAACTGTTATATACATGCAATCATATTTCCAAAAAAGAAAAAAAAAAGACCACAAAAACCAATCTCTAAGAAAAGATCACTTTCTTTTTTTTCATTTAGGTTATAGTTTATTAAAATGGTTGCTCTACGTTAAGTTAGTATTATGCTTACTAATGCAACCCCAAAGAAAACCTGTAAACCTGAAACAACAAACAGATGTCAAACAAAATACTTGCAGGTGTTTTTTTAATAACAGAGTAGTGATTTTGTTTTGGTGTTGGAGGTGGGAGGAGTCATATGTAATTAGGCCATGATGTTCCAAAACCCTCTTGACCTTCACATGAAAACACCCATCCCACAACATGAGTTTGTGTTACTTTATTCTTACCTGATAGGCCTCATTAGCATTGGAAATAGTTCTTTCAGTTAAACTGTCAACAAAAACACCCTTCTTCATGTTTTCATGTAAGTGAAGGTTTGAAGATGCCGTATCCAGCAAGTCAAATATTTGTTCTTGATAAATCTCAAGAAAGGAGCAGCGACAAAGAAACTGTTTTGCATTTCCATGCTGAAATAAAAACCCATTACGAATAGAGCATTTTGTCTCTAACTCAAGTATTATCAAAGGCCGTGGTATGTGTTGTCCTGTCTGTGGGAAAGTGCATATAAAAGACCCCTTGCTGCTTATTGGAAAGAGTAGCCTATGTGGCAGCAGGGGTTTCATCTAAAGAAATCTCAGAATGACCATATATTTGATGTCCAATAGTCAATGATAAGATAATAATCAATGTGCTCTAGAGGCATCGTTAAATAAAACAAACTTTCCTTTCCACCTTAAGTAATATCACAGACGGTATTATTTAATAATTAAAAATATTATGCTATATTCACGTATCAATGGAGGTGTTCACATATGTCTGGATACAGATACTGCATACGCATAAGATTATTTCAGTTGCACTGATTATTTCTCTTTGTATTAATGTAGTGATTAAATCCTGTCTGTATGCCAAACCAAATGTTAGAAGTTGATAAAAATAGAGCTCTCACCAAAATGATGTGGATCTAGGCAAGCTATGAAATCATTAATTGAAAATGCCTTGGCAATCCACCACAAGTGTTGTTATTTTTTTAAATAAAATTTTATTATAAGATACTGAAATCCATTTAATATATATTAATGACGTTGATCTAGGCAAGCTATGAAATCATTAATTGAAAATGCCTTGGCAATCCACCACAACTGTTCTATTTTTTTAAATAAATTTTTATTATAAGCTACTGAAATCCATTTAATATATATTAAGTGGGTTTTTTGTCCTCCGTTCTTTCATGCTTGATTGTACAATATTATGAATATAATGTGAAATATTATCCCTAATATGCATATAAAACAGTGATCCTACAAAGTCAATATTTTTTGTATTGTCATCAATAACAGCCAATCACCTTTCAGATCCCACTTCAAGTCAATATACTGGGATAATATTTTTACAGAAAGACCTTTTACTGTACGTGTATTACATTTATTATCGTACATATCTGAACCCTATGTTCGATTGGTGGATCCTATTTTTGCTGTGTCCGTATATGTGAACATAGCTTTATTCATGGCATATCTGTCAGTCACTGTAGATTCCACTGCACAGGAACATAAATTTTAAAATTAGTACTTCGTTATGAGTGCCTATTGGAGTAATAAAACAGACTTACAATCTTTTGTTCTCTATTCACCAAGTCAAATAAATATTCAAAACTCCGAGGAATAAGTCCTCTGTGTTCATGCTGAAAGTTTGTGCCATCTTCTGAGGGACCTGAAATTTGAGATATGTCAAATGTAAGCAAACATAATTTATATCACTTTTATTTAATAAAGAAAATATTTAATGAAAACAAGAAAGGAAAGCAAAGCTTGTTTAATGACACCATGGAGCCTGGACAATATTTTATTCAGCAGCTATTACGTGTCATGGTCTTTTAAAGGAATCCTGATACTGCCACATAGGGTATTCTTTCTGATTAGCAGCAACGGATCTTTTACATGCACTTCCCAGACAGGACAGCATATACCATGACCTTTGATAAGTGTAAGTGGTGTACACCTACCCAGTGTGGAGCATTCACTCTGGGTTGGAGCTGGTATTGAGATTAAATATCACTTGAGTGAGATTTGATCCCAGTATCTACCAGACATGAGTCTCAATGCTTAACCACAGTGACAGCACTAATAAAAACAAGAAGACATTGTCATTAATGTCCACTAATGAATAGTGAAAAATTTGTAATTATGCATGTGAGTCGTGTGTTCACAAATATTTACCAATATTAATGTTGCCCAGACAGGAATTTGGTCACATTTGACAGTTTCGATCCCTGGTTCAGCATAGAAAACAAAACACTTACTTAACCCATGCAGACCAAATTAGCCACATCAGTAGTTTGTAAATTTTATAAACCACTAATTTTAATATCTAGCTAATCAACCTTTTAATAATCTTTTGTGGAAATACACACACACAAAGATCCTCTTACCTATCATAGTGTATGTTTTTCCTGATCCAGTCTGTCCACTGAAGAAAAAAGAAAGGATAATATAATAATGTATTATAATATAAAATATATTTTTTTGTTAAAAAGACTTAAGAACATGGGAAATATCAACTGAGGTTTTGATAATCTGTATTTCACAAGCATCTGGCTTGTATTTCACATATAAAAAATATGAGTGACAAATTCCATTTATGATATAAATTATAATTTTGCTTATTTTCATTAAAATTGAAGAAAAACAATTCCATAAAATGCAAGTAGCGAACTGTTTTTTAGTGAATGAATATTTGCATATTCATAATGTTTAAAGATCTAACAAACCACTTCATTACCAATTTTTTGTCTATAGATGCTATAGAATTATTAAACATTCCCTTATCAAATCGGCTTCACAATGGGTACTGTGAATTTGTAACTCTAAAGTTAATATTATTAAATGTTTTATCAAATCGGCACAACAATGGGTACTATCAATTGCATCTCTATAGTTACTGTAGATCTTGAAATTAATGTGTGATCATGATATTAATGCAAAAAATGTGAGGCCGTATTATTCGCATTAATAATATGACGCATTTATTTCTAACAATAGTGCACAATTATATGATGGGTCTTCAAACAAAACAAACACAAATTAAAAGTATTAAAAGATGTATTACTTCTGTAAGCAGAAACAGCATGCTCAGTCACTATTAAAGTTGTAATAAAGTGAAATAAAACATTGTTCAACAGTTACAGTACTGTTGACTGTTGCTGCAAAGAACAAAGAGACAGGTCAAAGAGTGGACACAGACTTGTCAATTTTTGTCACACATTAAAAGATGGGCATTGAATGCTGTCAAAAAAGTTGACGTGGGTTAGGTGTTCTTTTCATTATTACTATCGGCTAACACCAATGAAAATACAGATAACAATTAGTTGGTATAAACACGATAATGAATTGCAGCCCTTTTTTGTTTTGACAAACCGTTAATTAGTGTTTATAGTAATGAGATGATTTCAACAATGGTTGTGGTCTCAGTTTTAGGGAATTTTGTTACCAGCTGATTGCTGCAAAAACATGTTTTTTCAGAAAATACTATAACAAAAGGCAGCCACACGCATTAATTTCACATCACATTTTTGTCCAACCACCATCAGTTGATTAATTTAGCAAGCATTAATTTAATGATTTATAGTATATAAAGGTAATGTCTCCTTCATGGTTATATTAAAACACGCATTTCCTTTTTGTTGACAAAAAATTACCTAGCATCAAATGTGGCCATGTTTGTTTTTAAGGCAACTTAATGTAAAATTAATTCCATAATGTGCACATTTATTTTCAGTAATGTCTCATAATATGTGATCTATATCATGGAATTATATCATGGATATAATACACAGTTATGCAAAAAATTATTTTGTTTATCTTTAAATAAGAAATGTGTTGAAATTTTCATTTGTGCTTATTTCAAAGTAAAAATTTCTTATGAACTTAATCATATAATGGTAAGATATACATATAAATACTGTAAATCATGAAATTAATGTGAGCAACTAATTAATGTGAAAAATGCAACAATTAATTTACGCATTTTATTTTCTCATAAAAGGTAATAGGTGTGCAGAATTTTTAAAAGTAAAATAAAAACATAATTTTAAATTATGATTAATATTATAAATAAATCAACCCAAAATATGTAATAAATCCGTAACTATCAGATAATTTGACCAAATTTTTTTAATTAAAAAACGGAAGAAACTGGTAATCGTTTGTGCTCCCAACTAATTTAGCATAACACGTACAGATACCAGCGTAGTCAATTATAGACAATTGTTTTTGTTTCGAAAGTGACGTTGGAAAATCTGTTTAATTAATAAACTGCACTATTTGGAGACGAGTAATGTTTTCGAAAAAAATCGGGGATTTCGTTTCAGATAGGTTTTTCTGTGATTCAGTCGGCATTTCCGTTATCATGGAAAATCAGTGCCTCAAAGATTGCCGCTATGAAAAATACTATAGTCTGTTTATGCTATTTATAGTATAGACTGCTTTCAATATGAAAGATGAAACAAAAATAATATGATTACAGCAAAGGTAGTTTTCTCTTGATGTGGACATTGAATTTTTTTTCTTTTTTTTTTTCTGGCAGACGCATTAATAAGAATACGCATTTTTGCGCACTTCTGCACGGACGCAATAATTTCATGATGCATTAATTTCATGATTTACAGTCTAAATTAAAATTGCATAACATCACAGTGAATTGTGAGGAATAACTATATCTGTTACTTACTAAGCAAATATTGTTCCATTATAACCCTGCACACAACTTTCAATTAATTTTTTCCCAACATCAGAAAATATGGCACTCTGGAAAAAAATTAAATGAGATTTATATTCTAATTATTATATGTTTTGAGCATATACAGTAGTTAACCAATGTAAAAATAGTATGAGTTATTTACACTAATTAATTTTATTAGTGCACACTTATGTACAAGCAAAACCTCCCAAGATGGCATATTACCTGCAAAATCAGGACTAACAAATGTCTGGTAATTTGGAGTCATTTGATCTCAGTTGTGAGTTAACAATAAAAAAAATCTATTTTTATGCATAATTTTTCTATCATTTGAGATAATGGTAACCAGAAATTCCCAATTTTATGTGTGTGATCAAGCTAAAGTATCCAGATGCTCATTTACAGCCAAGATTCAGGACAGAACTTTATGCTATATTAGAATACTACTGGTACTGCTGATTGTGCACCTAAACATTTGTTATTGTTAAGGGAAAACTGATTAATAAAAGATATTCATTTTGTTTACAATATTGCTATTGAACAATAAAGATGTTATTAGTGATACTTTTCAGTTAAATTATTTTTCCAACCTACCAATATATTACATAGCATGCTCACCCCCTGTAATCACAAATCTGAATCGTAAGACATGCAGGGGTGTGGAAATTAAAAAAATATTCACTTGTACCAGGATAAGCAGACTGTTTAAATTTATTTGTCCCCAGTAAACAATATTTGTTTAGTTTTTAATAATGAAAAGGATGGTTTATGTTCAGGTCCAAATAATTAGTGGACGCTTGCTAAACTAGTTTTTGCATTTCATGTTAAACCTAATGAGACATTTAGAACCAGTGAAATCACTACTTAGTACCCCATATAGCTAGTCTGTTTTGAAAGTACAAATAACATATTATTGGCTTTGAGTGTTTGGGATACAGAGAACCAATTGTGTCATCTGCTCTTCGCAAGGTTCAATAGGGACTCTACAAGCCGGTGTTCTTGAAATTTGCATTTTAATAGTTTTGGCATTATACTCAATGTACATCTCAGACTGGGTTTTTCATTCACTAAATCGTAAATGGGATGGGTTTTTTTATTACCAGTAATTGTCAGCAATAGTTGAAAGAAAGTATGACACAAGAAATAGGCTAAAGACAAGCCAATTTACCAATCAGATGTCACATTTAAAAAATACCTTGAGGTACAGCAAGACATATTAATATATGGGTTTAAGCAAATAAATAATAATTCTCTTGTATGCAATCACTTAATAAGATGCACCTGTCCAGCAGTGCCACACACCAGGGTGGGCAAGTCAATAATTCTAATTTCACACCCCTGACATGCACTAATGCACCATAAGCATGTGTACCGACAATGAAACCGACATTTACTTAGATGGTTTTATTGAAAAAAACATTTTAAATAATGTGAAACGGGTGTTGAAGAGGTAAGATGACACTTATGATTATTTACGGGCAAGATAAAACATTTGAGCCAGTCTCCAATGGGTTTTGAACCATTGTATTCAGCTTGAGAGTCCGATGTTCTACCGCTAGACCACCAAGGCTTACTTAGGAAAAAGGAGGAATGATTCTGTCCAAGCTCCAAAAACATACAACTCATGTAGTGATAGTGTTTGAAAAATAAACTCCAGTCTGAGACACCTGCCCCCCACCCCAAAAGTTAACCATTGAGTGTACGTAAATAATGTTTCTAATAACTGAATTAATAATATAGTGAGTTAAAAATCAATTTTGATCCACAGAATAAAATAAAGTATTAAAAAAGTAATACAACAAAATGTGTCCCTCAATTACTGTGCTTTTCTTTTAATTAAAAATATAATCAATGACATATATGTTTCAGATTTATATATTTATTTGAACAATATCTTAGCTTGATTTTAATATTACATCCAATGATATTGGATGCCAAAAACAGCAGATAAAGCAAAGTAACTGAAGGTCACTAAAAGCTGTGTTGTTTTTGTGTCCCTCCATCACCAAGTTTTAAAAACCAATTTATGACATTAAAAACAGTGATTAGCTTTAAAAATTTATACAACAAAGTAGAGGAACCATTTAGCTACAAAACTAATCCAAATGCAAGTTGTTATGACAAATAGTTTGTTTAATAAGAGTAATTTCAGGTAGACAAGTCAACAAAACGTCCCTCCGATACTGCTTTATCTTGACCTTATGGTAAAGTTTTTAAAAACAAGTTTTCTATAAAGTATCTTGACTACAATTATATCTTGCACATTAGTTGACTCAACATCATATTTCATTTGCACCAGGCAGTAATATTTTCAATCCTAGGGTTAGATCTGAAATAGAATGACCATGTGGTGCCATACCTGACTTATGTTGACATCACCGACCTGGTCAAATGTGAACACTTTGGGATCTGGCTTAGAGTACAATATCACAGCATTTCTGCTGAGATCCACATCTAGAGCTTGGTGTGATCTAAAATCTCCCTCTGCAGTGGCTGGAGGCCGCACCCGCAAAAATACCTGGATGGCATCACCGTCACTATAAAGTATAACATTAATATCCTGTTAATTTCACATGATACATGTACAGTGGACGCTGTCTGAACCGGCATCTCTACACACCAGATTTATGTGTAAACCGGCACAATTTCACGGTCCCGTCTAGCGACCATTCGTTTACCTAATCCGGCATCTGTCTATTCCGGACATCGGGTGCCAATTTAAGAACAAACAAGCCGAGTGCTTAGTAAATAACTCTGTCTAAACCAGCATGCAATCTGTGTAGCTTTACAGATTGCCTAAACAATGGCTGTTAATTAGAGGCCACCAGTGACCACTCTGCTGCCACAGATCTTGTAATTGCATAATACATTAGATCAACCGGATTAATTTTAACGCACGCACGTCCAATATAGATTTTCTGTAATTTCCAATATGCCTTTTTTGTGACAGCGTTTTCCATAAAATGACGTCACTTACATTACAAACTACCTAATCAGTGGACAGGCATCCAATATAATTTATTTTCCGTACTGTCCAATGTGGATTTTCCGTGATGTCAGCCCTTTCTGTGCTGTCCATAAACGTTTTGTCTGTACATTATTGTAAATTAATGATCGATCACAGGATGCTATTGAACGAATTTGATTGGAATACACATATAGGTGTATAAAAATAGTGTTTAAAATTTTTGTCTTTAATAGTATAATACATGTACCTAGTCAATAACAGTTTCATTTTACAAACATATGAAAACAAATTATCTTACCTTGTGGAGGCTCCATCTGTAGAAACTAGAAAACAAAAACATATAAAGAAAATAAGGATTAAGAATTAAAACAATGAAGTCCTTACAAACAAATTTACGACAACACATATAACTGAACCCTCTGTTCAGAGCAAGTAACTCCTCCCCTTACACTTACAGATTGTTGCTTGGTTAGACAAGTCTTATATCAACCATTGATTCAATGGCAGATGAGTCCCATAGCCAAAGGGCTAAAATGTCTGACCTACCAGATAACTTGTATTTTTTTTAAAGTTATATTGTATGCTTTCAATATGGTTGGGTTCGATATGTCTGTTCACCTCACATAATTTTTTTAGAAAGTAATTTTATTGCTTACAATAATTAATAAATTACTATCAATAGTGTATATAGTACCTTTTTAAGAAATTTTAAGAGAATGTCCACAGTAAAATAAATGCGTTGGAAAAGTAGTGTTCACATTTTCCACGGCAATTTTAGCAAAAAGTATACTTTAATAAAAAGAAAAAAATACACCTTGAAATGTTTTTTGTCTGTGGCATAAAATGTGTCACAAAGAATGAAAAACTGCAGCATTGCACTTAGATTTAACACTAAACATTTAATAACGAAGTTCATTACCAAACTAAATGTAATAAAATTATAGTAATGCTAACGTTAAAGTATTCTGAGACAGGACTGTGCTTTTATTAAGTTTTACTTTCCTTCCTGGTTCATTGTCCTTCCCTACTGAACAAGTGGCAATTGAACAGTTTTAACCCCCAATGATTATTCCTGGTCAAATACGGTAATCACAGCAGTGACATGACATTATCTGAATTTCAAGGGCTGTTTAATAATTTAATTTTCTCATCGGCCATGTTAAATAGTCAAATTCAGTGACATAAAATTACAGGATAGACAGAAAAGAGAGAAAAATGGCATATGGAGAAAAATGTCTCAACTTACCCCAGTCTCCCCTACTGATGTATGATGACACTGAATAAAGTGAATTGAATTGAAGTGAGCACTCACGTCCAATTTGGTTCTGGCACGTTCACCACGGGCGAAATGTCATTAGACAAAAGCATTGGATCCGGGGCGAAAAGAAAGTAAAAAGAAAGAAAAGAAGTGATGACACTGTCACTGAATGTGACTGATCAGTCTGATGTAGGCCTACATCTGGAATCTAGCTAGTCCGAGTTTCTGACGTTAGACAGCTGTTAATTACTGATGTTTGCTGTCTAGCTGTTAAATTAACAAACCTCCACACAATACTTACTGACACCCATTACAGTGCTTGGTAATGTTTTGCTTTAGTTTTATTCAGTTTTAAAATCCGCGTATTCTTTGCGCATTGCATCATGGGTAAATTTGGGTAATTTCTCCCCTCAAACCAGTTGTCTCTATAGTAGTTACGCCCTTATTTTCGTTCGCCCCGAATTGTTTCTAGAAATGAATAATTTCGCTTGTGGGTCGCCCCTTTCTGGGTCCTAGAAAACATCATATTAATTTCCTATACGTTGTTATATAAATGCTGAGGCATTTCCAAAATTTCAGATTTACTTTAACTTAAATGAAATAATAATAAAATTCCATTTTTATTTAAATCACATTAGAATCAATGCTATTTGCAGCAGGGGCGTCAGTCCTGGGAAGGGGGTACGGGGACACCCATCCCCCCCCACTTTTTGGACAGGGGAATGTCTATATAATCATCCCCTGTTGCTTCGAAAAATTAAAATGAAAATGCCTAAATAATAATAAGTACGTGTATTTCTCTTTGTATCAATGAAATACTTAGCCATGTGGTCTTAACGCAAATATATCGAAGTGCACAGGGGGTCTGTAAGGTTTGACGGATTTAGCTTTTATTGTAGATCTTATTTCGATCATATCCAGATTTTTTTTGAGCGGTACCCACTTAATATTTACAACCTAAAGATTCTTTTTCATCTTTAAAGTCGATGTCACCCGTTGTTTGAAAAACTGACTGTTGAGAACTCTTAATAGGTTTAGTAGGCATAAGCAATTTATAACTCCAGACAATAATTGTGTTAAACTTACAAATATAGATCGTTGGCCAGATATAAACCACATGCATCCCCCCCACCCCCCCCGACACACGCAAACCACATTGCCAGCTAGTAACAGTAAACATTTTGCAATCCACTACCCATTTTAAACCAATATCTGAGTGTACCCTAAAAATGTTACATTTTAATAATTAGTTATGGGGTACCAAGCGTAAAAAAATTATTTAAGCTATTTTAACAATTTTTCTGCACATTTAATTTATATATGTGTTTATATAATAAATAAATAATTTATTAAATCTCTGCAATATATTTTAAATATTTCCAACATATATTAGATATTTTCAACATATAATAAATATCATTTAGGTAAATGACATTTAGATTTAAATCATGCTGATACTTATTTATTAAATATCTACAATATTTATTAAATATATATATTTTTTAATTTAATCTCTGCAATATTTATAAAATATTTGTAACATATATTAAATATCTTCAACATGTATTAAATGACATTTAGCTAAATCATATATATTATATTGTATTTAACTAAATCATATATATCGCATTTAGCACCTCTCATGTATAATCATATTATATCGTATTTAGCCCTGCTCATGTTTAGACAAGCCTCACCCAGTCCAGCCCCGCAGTATATGCATACGATTTAACTAAATGGGTTTTAAATATATGATTTAGTTAAATACGATATAATATATATGATTTAGCTAAATATGATATAATATATATGATTTAGCTAAAGGTCATTTAATATATGTTGAAGATATTTAATATATGTTACAAATATTTAATAAATATTGCCTAGATTTAATTTTAAAAAAAAATTATTTAAATAATATTGTAGATATTTAATAAATAAGTGTTAGCATGATTTAAATCTAAATGTCATTTAGCTAAATTATTTTAGTTATATATTTACATGATTTACCTAAATGACATTTATTATATGTTGGAAATATTTAATATATATTGCAGAGATTTAATAAATAATTTATT
>JAULBS010008276.1:0-11253 GCA_032355785.1 Symmetromphalus regularis | reverse complement strand
TAGATGTGTAGTGACTCAGTATCCAGTTTCTGAACAGCTCGTGTTTGTAAACAGTAAATGTGTAGTGACTCAGTATCCAGAGTTTATGCACAGCTCGTGTTTGTAAACAGTAGATGTGTAGTGACTCAGTATCCAGAGTTTCTGCTAGACGATATTTTAAGGGTATGCAGGCCTCAAACTGGTGAAGGGGTAACAACCTTGATATGCTGGTGATACCACATATAACTGGTGGTCTGTATTTTGACTTGAAAATGGATTCCACAGGACATCTTGGAACAAAAGTCTCTGACAAAAAGCTCAACACCTAGTTTCCATTATCATTGTTACTGACATCAGACCTGAGAAATTATGTGTAACAATGGCGTTTCAGAGCTCAACTCCTGTTCATCTTGTACAGTTCTTTTAGGAATGACAGATTCTGTAGATTGTTTCAGTAAAGTTCTTTTTGGACTAATTGTGTTTGAAGGAAGACCTCGAAATATTTTGTTTTGTGGTTGAAAGTTTATGACAACATCACAATGTTCTCCTTTCATCATCAAATCAGCTCTCTCAGGATCATCTACAAAACCATCATCATCATCTGATTTACTTGCATCATGGGATTGATCTCGGCAACAGCAGAGGAGATGTTTGCTGCAGCTGCCGCATTCATCATCTAGTTCATCAGCATCTTCTTCCTCAACTGTCATCTCGCTCTCAAACTCATCACTGTTGTCCAGGCTGTCCGTGTTTAAACTTACCTCAGTAGTGCTGCACTTCTTGCAGGGGCAACACTTGCCGAACACTTCCATCAGTTTCTTTATTATTCTGTCCATTGGTTCAAGTGATCTCAGACATTCTGGCAACCAATTCCACGTCTGCAAACATCTTGGCAGTCTATTGTTGAATTTACTTTGCATGACATTGACAGCGACAATAAACACTGCGACAACCCCAACTGATGTGACTGTGATCAGGAAAGGAATCTGTCCCGTTAGAGAGATGGCAAAGAAGAGACCTGGAATCAGGAAGAACATGCAGATGAGATACACAATCGCAAACCATCGATATTTAGCTGTCGTTTTCCCTAGTTGAATTGCGGCACGGATGGGAAGTTTACGCAGACAGGGCAGAGGGTAGTATAAGATGATGCCAAAGATATTGAAGAAGAGATGACACAGTGCGATCTGTAGAGCGAACTCAATGGTACTGGATGGTGCTGCTAAAGCTGCCAGAATTCCAGTAGCTGTTGTCCCAATGTTTGAGCCGAGAGTCAATGGGTACATACGTCGAAGTTTTAGACATCCTACGCCAACAAGTGGTGTGAGTGTTGATGTGAAGACAGAGCTGCTCTGTACCAGCATCGTCAGTCCAGCACCCACAAGGATGACGAGGTAGCCGGTGAGACAGGCAAATGGACCTGGAAGACGAGCATTGATGGTTTTCTTCAGAGTCTGGCTGATTTTGCTTTTCAACATGGAATGAAGCAGACGAACTAGCAGAACAAGGCAGCCGCTGAGCAAGACAATGGAGAAGATGAGGATGAGGATGCCAGCAACAGTGTCATTCACGTCGAGGTGACTAAAGAGGGAAGCACCTGCAAAACAAACACAAGCTGTGTAACGTGTGAATTGATATATCAAACTAGATGTTGCCCGTATGTTTTTCAAGTGTGGCCCCAGTTTGATAACAAATTATGCATTCTGTTTTACAATTAAACATAAATCAAGCACTTATTATTATAACAGCTTTTAGGTGCCTGCGTAATACAAAATTGGAATTATTTTGGGAAAATAAAAAGATGTTCCTTTATAACAAGATGATATCTAATGCACAAGAGTATATCTACAATGTAAAACCCAGGAACATGACAGTTGGGGATCTGCCCCTGATACAGGTCATACAGAATGAGGATTTGGCTGAAGATCAAGATTACTGTTTGACGGCTGCTTATATTAATGAAGGTCATTTAAAAAAAAAAATTGAGGAGAATAGAAAGGAAAAAGAGTGAATTAAATTAAAACCCAAACATGGTCTCTTTGTGACAGTGAAGTAAAGTTTGTTTTATTTAACAACTCCTCTAGAGCACATTGATTTTTTATTTTATCATCGGCTATTGGACGTCAAACATATGGTCATTCTGACATATTTCTTTAGAGGAAACCAGCAGCCGCCACATAGACTACTCTTTCCAATAAACAGCAAGGGGTCTGTTATATGCACCGACACACAGGACAGCACATACCACAGCCTTTGATGAACCAGTTGTGGACCACTGGTTGGAATGGAAAATAACCCAAATTGCTCTTGTAGAGGTTGGTACTTACATGTTTGGTTGTGACGACTGCTCTAACGAATTGTTCTTGTAGAGGTTGGTACTTACATGTTTGGTTGTGACGACTGCTCTAACGAATTGCTCTTGTAGAGGTTGGTACTTATGACTGCTCTAACGAATTGTTCTTGTAGAGGTTGGTACTTACGACTGCTCTAACGAATTGTTCTTGTAGAGGTTAGTACTTACATGTTTGGTTGTTTACTCGGAGGGTTACGTTCTGTATCTGGTAGGCTGTAGTTTGTGCACCCATCTCTAATGGTGTGGAACTAACATCAAATGTAGCACTCGTCACATTAACATCCACGTCAACCGTCCTGTTCATCTGCACCACCACCTCGTCATACTGGCAGATCACCTGTAAACAGACTGTGCTTAAAAAAACGTTCACAATATTTTGGGTCAACAAAAACATTATTATTATTTATTTATATTTTAAAATATTAAACAAGTATTTTGCCAAACAGAATATAGTGGGTTTCTTTCCCTTGCCACTACAAGAATACTGATAGTCAGCTATGTGATGTGTGAAGAAAAATGTATTACAATTTTAAACATATTTAACATCATTACATTGATTTGTTATTCCCTATTGCCAGCAAACTGAATGATAAGTTATAACCATTGCTGGCATCTTTAATTTACTATAGTGTAGCACTAACTTTACTACCAGTATACACGTAGTGGCAAAATCTGATACACTTACATCTACATATATACTCGTAGTTGGCAGTCAATGTGTTAATTGGCTACAATACTAACTAGAAAAACAGGATATTGAAATTTGTTTTGATCATTTACCTTAACAAGTCGTTTATCCAGGTATTGTTTGTCACCTTCAGCAATCTTTGTTATAACATTGTCATCCATCTGAAAAATAAAACACCATTAAATTTAAGTTACCACATACAAATTGATTAAATATTAAGTTATCAATAAACACTTAAAACAATAGTGAAAACTCATTTACCAGTTTTCAAAAAAGATACCTACAATATCATAGTCTACTGGTTGCCAATAGCAACAATATTCATTTAGTTGGCACCAATGACGTTAATCATTTATACCGCCTCACTTAACTCGACATGGAAGACAAAGTAAAGCAAAGTCTTGTTTTATTTAACAATGCCTCTAAAGCACATTGATTTTTATCTTATCGGCTATATGATGTCAATCATATATGGTCATTCTGACATGTTTTTAGAGGAAACCCACTGCCACCACATCGGCTACTCTTTCCGATAAGCAACAAGGGGTCTTTTATATGCCTGTGAAGCTGTTGGTTGTCGGATCAATCCTTCTCAGTGGACCCATTTGCAATTTGGGTTATTTTTCCGTTCCAACCAGTGGTCCACAACTGGTTCATCAAAGGCCATGGTATGTACCGTCCTGTCTGTGGGACTGCATATAAAAGATCCCTTGCTGCTTATCGGAAAGTAGCCTATGTGGTGGCAGTGATTTCCCACTAAATACATGTCAGAATAACCATATGATTGACTTCCAATAACCGATGATAATATAAAAATCAATGTGCTCTAGTCGTCATTAAATAAAACAAACTTTCCTTTAAATTACCAAATGTTTGACATCCAGCAGCTGATGATCAATAAATTAATGTGTTCTAGTGGTCTCATTAAACAAACAAGAAATACCCAATCATTTTAGTTAAGTGAGTTAGTTGTCTCCCCTTGATGATCAATAAATTAATGTGGACTCATTAAACAAACAAGAAATACCCAATCATTTTAGTTAAGTGAGTTAGTTGTCTCACCTTGATGATCAGGTTGGTAAGAGGTTTTGTCAATGTTTTGAGAAGATCTTGCTTTCTTCCTTTCAGCACTGAGAAGTCACAACTCCCCACAATAGCAGACGTCAACTTATGTAACATACCTGCAACAAAGTATTATGCAAATTTATTGTAAACAATATACACAGTTGTAAACACTGGCAATTCCATGTGATTAGGAAATGACATGATATTTTAAATATAAATATTTGATTTGTCCATAGAAAATCTTCATTCAACTACTTACATAACCACTGCATCTCGCTTATTATTAATAGTTTTAAAATAATAATGAATTCTGCTCACGGACAAATGAATCGGGAAAAAAATAATGTTTTTTTCCGTTGAAGATGTGATGTATATATTTCGTGTCACTTGACAGGTTATTTTAAAACTACTGAATATTTTTGTAGTTGCAAAAACATTTCGTATCAATATATTTTGCCCCACAAGGAGTTCTGATCTTGAAATTTGAAATGTGGAAAAAGAACGATTGACTACATGGAATTCTCTATACCATGGTTCAGTTAAAATGTCTTGCGTGATACGCAAACGAAATCTGGTATAACAAATGCATGTAAGTTTCATTCGTAATCAATATTTAGAGCACAAAGCTACTTAAATTCAGTAGGAGTATGTCTTTAAGGCTCTCTAGATATGCAATATTACACTCAAATGATTTATCCAAAAATTGTGAACTGTAAATATATGCTTATCTGAATTTAAAATACTAATTTTCAGTTTTACCTAAAAAGGTTATAAAAGATTACACACCTGTAGCTACCTCAAGGGGAAGTAACACCAGGACAGTCAACCAGTTGAATACATCATGGACAGTTGCACCTGAAAAAGCTCTTTTGAATTCTCTCCCTTTGCCAGCGTGAGCGAGGGACACTATAGTATTGGTTACTGTGGTACCAATATTAGCACCCATAATGATGGGTATCGCCGGCTGAACTTTTATGACTGAAATACAAAAGAAAGTTACCATAAAATTATTAAAATATTCAAAAAGTTATGAATAAGAAAAAAGATTTATGCTTAAAGGGACATAACTTATGTTTGTGTTTGTTAAAACCGAAATGTTTGCTATCCATCTTAAAATATGTTTTACTAATACAAAATACAAACACAGCAATTTGAATAAACTTGTGTCTTTCCTAACAATATTCTCTTCCATCCGAGCAAACTCTAGTTAAACAGTAAATATAATAAGTTGATTTTAAAACATTATTTTGCTAGTACTTTAAAACCTAATTGGAAATTGCTTATCAATAAATTTTATAAATTGACCAAAACAAGTTGTTGATTTTTAAACATTATTTAACTAGTACTTTAAAACCTAATTGGAAATTGCTTATCAATAAATATTATAAATTGACCAAAACAAGTTGTTGATTTTTAAACATTATTTTGCTAGTATTTTAAAACCTAATTGGAAATTGCTTATCAATAAATATTATAAACTGACCAAAACAAGTTGTTGGTTTTTAAACATTATTTTGCTAGTACTTTAAAACCTAATTGGAAATTGCTTATCAATAAATATTATAAATTGACCAAAACAAGTTGTTGGTTTTTTTAAATTATTTTGCTACTACGGGTACCAGACGTTTCGCCCCCATGCCAGTTCACCCCCTACCAGATTGCCCCAAGAGGAATGCCAGTTCACTCCAAGGTGAATGCCAGTTCGCTCCAAAATTAATGCCAGTTTGCCTCCACCCTGTGTATGTTTGTCATCAACTGTATGTTGTCGTTTATCCAGAATGAATGCAGGAGCTTTGACAGTCACAAATTTACTATTAGCGGTCATTTTGTCCGAAATTTGTTTTTGTTTCGAATGAGTTTAAAATGCGTATTTTTAGTACTTTCTAGATAATATAAATAATAACATTAGAATTTGTAATCAGCCGGGGTGTTCTGAAAGGCCTAAACAATGGAAATATGACAATGACGTCGCCAAAACTTTCATATATTTTTTTAACAAAGAATAGTTTAATAGCTTAATTTGCATAACCTTGAACAAGGTTCTGTGGAAGTACTGATGTCATGATGTAAAATATAGTTCCATTGATACATCAATATAAAATAACGTAATAGTCACAATATGTATTTATTTCATTTTCAATCAAATATAAATACACAAAAATAAATAATAAATGAATTCAAACAATAAATACAACTTTATAAATCTAAGATTCCATATATATGGCATGCAAATGCGACCAAAACTGGAAAATGTGAATCCATGGCCTTCTTTCCATATGTGCGAATACGATTTGCGTAGATGGAAAAAACTGAATCGCTGCATGTAGCGAATGCGTACACAAAATCGGATGGGTGAATCACAAATTTTACATCATGGAATGAGGTTGATGGTAATGTCAAATTTGTTCGATTTGGCTAATGGTTTTTCTACATGTTATTTTTATTGCCTATCGCTTATCGGATGTCAGGTAAACATAGCTTAAATTAGTCCGTAGGTGATTTTACAAATGGAGGCCCAAAGTTCAGATTAGTACATTTGTCTTGTCCTGTTTTATAATGATTAGCACATTAACTGTAAGAAAAAATAGAGATTTGATGAACTAATTGTTCATTAATACAAATCAGTGGTTCATTGACTTCATTCCATAATCCCGCAATTAAAATAACACTCATAAGAAGAGGCCATTTGGTAAGTATATTTCAAAGCACTCTTTAGGTGTTAGCCGACAATGCATTACCAAACTAGATAAACACTGATCAGTGTAATTCAGTTGTTTTATCATCAGTCACTATTAACTCTGTTTTTACTCTTTTGATTAACCGCCAAAATTGTTGACTTTCCACCAACCACAAAATAATACAGTATTATTATTATATCTGTCAGTAACATCATCTTTATTATCTGACTAAAAAATGTATAAAATATCTTTGATTATGTCTGACTGATACAAATAGTTGGGGGCGAACTGACAAACGTGGAGCCGAACTGACAAACCTGTGGGGGAGAACTGACAAATCGTTAGGGGTGAACTGACTAACAGCTTGGGGTGAACTGACTTGAGGGAAAACTGGTAAACTGTGGGGTGAACTGACATGGGGCGAGCTGGCATGGGGGCGAAACGTCTGGCATTCCTTTAAAACCTATATGGAAATTGCTTATCTATAAATATCACAAATTGATCAAAACATTATTTTTTTCAATTATTTCACTAGTACTTTAAAACCTATATGGAAATTGCTTATCTATAAATATCACAAATTGACACATAACATTATTTTTAAAAATTATTTCGCTAGTACTTTAAAACAAAATGTGGGAATTGCTTTTAAATTTGACAAATACCAATTTGGTGTGTGACAGAGATGCACTGTTTTTAAGGGTAAATATTAAAATTTACAAAAAATGGCTTGACTCGAGTGAACTTTGACGTGAGACTTACTTCCTGACGACACCATAGTGATGATGATGGATGTCGATGTTGAAGAACTCTGCAGGAGAACGGTTGCTAGGACACCCATCATGAGTCCAGTGATCGGATTCTGTAATAACTCACTCTGAGAAAAAACTCCACCTGGAAAATAAACCACTTGAAATTAAAAACAACTGAGAACAGTATGGCCTCTAATAAATAGTAATAAATCATTAACATTGGATGAAGTGGGATCTAGCTCAAACAGTAGAGTGTCCACCTGTGAAGTAACACCACCTGTTGCTACTTCAAGGGGAAGTAACACCACCTGTCGCTACTTCAAGGGGAAGTAACACCACCTGTCGCTACTTCAAGGGGAAGTAACACCAGACAGATGGATGGAGATGGTTGTTTAATGACACACAAGCCCCTCTCCAAACTAAAAAATAAACATTGGCTATTGGGGGGTCATACAATGGATAAATATTTTTAAAAATTAAATAAATCCATGGAAAGAAATTATTTATATTTTTAGTGCATGCAGTAGAAATAGAAAATATATACAGTACAGGCCTGAAAATAATTATTTTAATTCAGCTTGTCAAAGTGTCCAGCATCAATCAATTGTGCTGGACGTTAAAGAAAATGTCCCTGACATACAATTTAATCTGCTCAACTTAATCAAAATACTCAAATTAATATTCATGGTATATGCTTTTTTTATTATTTAATTTTTCACAATTTATTCAACAGACACAAGCTGCATTAAGCTGACTTTATGCAGAAATGTTATTTTTACCAAAAGTTAAAACAACTTTGTGATTGTCAACTCTTCCAAAATGCTAAATTTGTACTGGTCGATGTCTTTGACTGGCCCCTTATTTCCGGGCTTGACAGTAAACAATACATAGTGCTACGACAAAAAAAAAAATCAATATAATAAATAAAACAATGTTCACATGAAACTCTATCCCCTCTACAACAAAGCTGGGGTCAAGCTTTAGGTTTCCAAAGAAGACTTGATAGAGACAGCGGTTTTTATCACCACAACCCGACTCCACATCTAAAACATGATCAACTATAGCTTGAACGCAGAAGAAGAAGAACTGTGTCTCGTGAAGTAATTGTTGTTATTATGATCATAAATGCATTAGTGTCATTGTAAAATTCAAGCCCTGCTTTGCGTGATATCTTTTAATGGACTGAAGGAGAACTTACCAGCAGCTTTTCCTCCGAGAAGCTTGAATGCTTTGCTGAGGAAGTCGAGTGAGCAGATGAAGAAATACAGCAGAATGAAGATACATAGCACCTTTATGACGATCTTCACTTTACCACACCAAGCTGAGTCTCGGCTCCGTGTTGAAACCTTCTTTTCATCATATTCTACACTCACCAGACAAAAAAAAACACAAGCAAAATTGTTAGTATTATGAAATCATTTATTTTATTCTTTAGACGTTACCTGTAAAGAAATAAAAAAGATTAGTTTTTTTTAAAATAACATTTATCAAGTAATATGTGCCGCAAAAAGGTAAATAACTAAATGTGTAATTTAACAATAGGTTTTGGAATTATGTAATGCTTAAGATAGGGTGGTGAGTAGTTCAGGAACATAATGCTTATTGGTTATTGATTTGCAGTATGTTCGGTTTGCGATGTATTCGATGCAATGGTGCAATGGTGTATTCTTCCAATTTTACTTGCTATAATTACTATTCTTAATCTCTACCTAGTGTCTGCATACCATTCTTCCAATTTTACTTGCTATAATTACTATCTTTAATCTGCACCTAGTGTCTGCATACCATTCTTCCAATTTTACTTGCTATAATTACTATCTTTAATCTCCACCTAGTGTCTGCATACCATTCTTCCAATTTTACTTGCTATAATTACTATCTTTAACCTGAAGGTTGCTTTTACTATGAACTTTTTAACTACTTTGTTGTAAAATGATTCAAAATAACCAGAATATCTATTCAAATGATAATTTAAATATTTATAAACAAAATTAATCTTATATATTAATATCAGTTGCAATAATATGTAAATTATAATATAATGTAATACATATGTTCGACAAAGATATTTAATATTACTAATATTGACATGAATTGATTTTGATTTATCTTTATTTATATTATTATGTACACATTTATTACTTACGTTCTTCTTAAATAGTTTGTTTTAATCATTATTAAAACGTTTCGAAGATAAGAAAACCGCTTATAACATAGTGATGAATATAAATATTAAAATTAATGTTTCCAGACATAACAAATTCCGGTTGGAACAAGCTTATCTGAAAAAATCAATATCTCCCTAGTCCAACATGCTTTCAAGTTCTATGGTGTCAATAGTTCAGGAAATTACTAACATACTGCTTATTGATTATTGACAGGCCTGTTCTTATTTAGTGTATAGATTTGCGGTTTCGCACAGCACATTTTATACACCCATAATAATCAGCCCCTCAACTTTGAAAAATAGCATAAATAAACACTGGTGTTAAATAAACACTGTTGTTAAATAAACACTGGTGTTAAATAAACACTGGTGTTAAATAAACACTGTTAAATAAACACTGTTGTTAAATAAACACTGTTGTTAAATAAACACTTGTTAAATAAACACTTGTTAAATAAACACTGTTGTTAAATAAACACTGGTGTTAAATAAACACTGGAATAACACAGTCACTGGACGTAGACACGTACCGGGTACCGAGGGTATAACGGAAAGTGGACATTTGCTCATTGTTCTTTCGGACGTTTCGTATTTGGTCAAATCAGCAGTGCTGCAATTGGCTTCCGACTTGAGGGATACAACAGAGGAGAAACCACTGTCCGGAATAGGCAGGTTCCCTGTTCGCGTCTCATTCCTCAGTGCCAACCCGGTCAGACCACGTGTTCCCTAATCAAGGAGGAGATATGTCAATTTCATATTTCTACGTTACCATTTACAATAAAATATATTTATCTAATTAAAATTAATTTTACTTACAGTTTCAATTTGTTCTCCATCTAATACAGTTGACGTCGCCAGTTTTTCCAAATATTCTGACAAATCTGTCATTTTTAAATGCTTAGATTTAGTAATAGGCTCCACCTTCGAGAGTTGGTCTTGATTTCAAAGTGCCGACAATATGCTAGGGATGCTTATTTTAATATTACTATCAACCATGGGATTCACTCATGTTTGCTGTGTAGTGCCATAGCACGTGTACAGTGGTTTGATTTTCATTGGTCAATCTTTTAAACATTATCCAATCAGATAAATGGGATAGGAAATTCGCAGCTTTCTTATTTTTGATTGGTCGTTTATGATGAAATTAACCGGCACGTGTATTCATTCATAAATATTTCCCTGTTCCATCTGGTTTTCACTAGTTCTTGGGATTGCGATGTATGATAATAATATTATTTAGTTGTTAAGAATAACCTACACATAATAACAAACATTCTTTATGTACATTAACTAAATTAATATTATATCAAGCTATAGTGAACAGATTCAGTACAAGTAGAGTTATTTCTTCATAATAAGAGTTGGCAGTAGCGAAAGACGGGGAACAACAACAATCAACAACAAAAACCTTTTATTTTGAAAGATCATGTTATTGAAAAACGCACTATATCTTCTTTACATGTTTGGTTAAGCTAACTTTATTATATTAGGATCTAGCTTTTTACAAAAAAATAGTTCTTTTCTAACACACCCCGTCCTTCCCATTTTAATTTTATAAATTGTATAACATC
>JAULBS010008265.1:0-11254 GCA_032355785.1 Symmetromphalus regularis | reverse complement strand
ACATTGGACCCGGGGGAGACGGGTCCGAACCAAATTGGATGTGGACCCGTATAAAAAATACTTCACCTCACCTTTTAATTTTTAAGGTGTTAACAGTTAAAGGAAAATATTAATCACAAAATCTTTGCATATTAATTGGGGTTATTATATTAGTGGGCTAGTGGTATATAGCTGTCCTGTATCGTATACAGACATGCTGGAATGGGATATTTAGTGGAGTATCGGGCAAAGGAAAGAAACGTTCTGTTAGAGAATCTCCAAAGTTGTTTTAGTTGAGGAATCATACATATGGCATTGCATGTACGCTTCTATCAGTAGCAAGATATATTGTATTACATTCATACATAATAAATAAATGTCAAATGGTAGGTTTTTGTTGTTGTTGTCGTTGAGGTAAATTTGGTTGGTTAGTTGGTTGGTTGTTTATTTTTCACCTTTTTTCTTTAAATGAAAGACATTGTACTTTATTGCTACCCTCATATTCACAAAAAAATATTAATTTACACATAAATAAAATGATTAGTTTGTTCTTATTTTCGTGTTTATATCTAATTAATTACACAACTCAGCTTTATGTGCGTTCTGTTCAGGGCAGAGATTAGTGTTAGTAGTAGACAAAACCCGCTGCCGCCACACTAATACTATTTATGGCTACTCTTACTAATAAGCTGCATGGAATCTTTTCCATGAACTACTCCACAGACAGGACAGCACAAACCATGGTCTTTGGTAAGCCAGTAGTGGACCACTGGCCGGTGTATGCTCTGGGTTGGAGCAGTACTGAGATTAAACAACCCAGCGTAGGGTGATCCCAGTATCTACCAGCTAAGAATTGGATAGTGTAACCACGGCAACACCGGGCCACGTAATGACATGCCTAGGAAAAGGTACTCTTTTTAAGCACCTCCCATTGCCGCCTCAGTTAGATTTCGGCGCCTCTCATGGGTAGTGTAGTATTAAAGACACCAATAATGAATTACCTACCTTATTCCATTCAGCTGTTTTCCTCTCAACATAATACTTATATATATAGTATCCTGTACATGTTCTTCCCGAGTAGAATAGTTAGTGTTCAATCACATATCACCGGTAAAACTTTAAAAGGGAATCAATGTAGATTTTTACAAACTGCAACTCATGTCAGTTTAGTTTCTTTTGTTAATTTCATTTTCTGTAATACATTTCACAAACTAATATAAAAAATACATATTTCAGCTAATCCGTTAATCCAACTGAGATAATGAAATCCTATACTTCCTAACGACGGGAATCGATTCGGTTTGATACAATTAGCAAAATCAACATTTATTCTGCCGAGTTCTGATTAGTTGAAATGAATTCTGCTAGAATGGCTTCTTCTTGCCTTGGGCGGTGTGGAGACTCTCATGTCTGTGAACTAACTCGACCACCCGAAAAAATCTAGATGATTACAAGATATTCCGAAGAGAACGTAATCTTGACAAAACTTTAGAACCAGATGTTCACAAAATATTCTAAACTACGTAAAACTCGAGTATATGAGAACGTTAGAACGTCATAAAAGAAAAGTTTGTTTTATTTAACGACGCCTCAAGAGCACATTGATTTTAATTTATCATCGGCTATTGGAGATCAATCATATGGTCATTCTGACAGATTTATTTAGAGGAAATACGCTGCCGCCACATAGGCAACTCTTTCCGATAAGCAGAAAGGGGCCCTTTTTATGCACTTTCCCACAGACAGGACAGTACATTCCACTATGGACCACTGGTTGTAACGGAAAATAGCCCAAACTGCAAATGGGTCCACTGAAAATAGCCTAAACTACAAATGTGTCCACTGAGAAGTGTCGATCTGATGACCGACCGACACGTTACGCTTGAGCTACATCCCACTCCCGTTTGATCGTCGTAAGATTGTATTAAATTGGTAAGATCGTATTAAATTGGTAAGATCGTATTAAATTGGTAAGATCGTATTAAATTGGTAAGATCGTATTAAACTGCGAAAGACTGAAGGTCAAATGAAAGGTACGCAAGATTCTAAAGAACTCGATGATTATCCGGAATCAAATGATTATAAGAAATTCAAAAGAATGTAAGACTCGAACATCCGAGAAAGACAGATGACAAAATGTACCAAAGTGCATAAACAGACCTATTGGGAAACACAGATGATTAAAACAGAAGTATCATTTCCTAAGATTCGAACATTTGAAACAAAATATTCCAATTTATGATAGACTCGAATAGTCGACAAATCCAGATGATCATTTAATGTGTCTAGTTATTGACTCGAACACCAATAAAAGCCAGATCACATAATATGTCTCTATCTTCCTTGAAAAAACAACAATGGATCATCAAAATTATTCGAAGTATTATAATACTTAACCATTTGAAAATGTCAGATGACCACTAGCGGCACATAAACGCTCAATCGTAAAGACTATATCAACCGAAAATACAATAAACTGACATAAAGATCCGTCAAAGTACGTAAGGTTCGACCACCCGAGAAATCCAGACGTTGCACGCTGTAGTACTAATTGCACATCTTTCTGTCGAGGTTTCCTTCTGGGTCGAGCGGCTCTCCGGGTTTTATTTCAAAACGTGAACGTGTACTGGACGTGCGATGACTCACTCGCAGTCGATAGACAATCACTCGCTTTGTTCACATGTTCCAGCAAATAACTCACTTTCACTACACATTTGTAATATGTCATGTGGCTTTTGTTCTCAATAATCTGTATGGTGTTTATATACATTATATCTACCGTTTGCCAAGATAACAAAAATCAATTAAACAAGTCTTGATGAGCAAATATCATTTGTATAGTTGGTAAGATTGAGATTTAAAGGACTAGAAATAATATGTGTAATTGAAGACATTGAAATTTAAAGTATCTGAAATAATATCTGTAATTGAAGATACTGAGATTTAAAGGAGCAGAAATAATGTGTAATTGAAGACAATGAATTTTAAAGGTGCAAGTCCGATTTGTTTAATTGATAACATCTGTCTGATTTGCATAGTTATTGACATTGATTTTTAAAAAAGCAAATCTGATTTGTAAAGCAGTTAACATTGATATTTAAAACAGATATAATCCATTAGCTAATGACATTGAATTTAAAGGAGCAAATCAGATTTGTAAAGCTAATAAAACAAATTCAAAGGAGTAAATCTGATTTGTATAGGTACTAGCATCCGACTTGAATAGATGATCACTGAAATTTAAGGGTGCTGATCTGATTTGTACTGATGATGGCATCGAGATTTAAAGAAGCAGATCTAATTTGTGTAGCTGTTGACATTTATATTTAAAGAACATTTAATATGATATATCATCATGATAATCATCATCATCATCACATTAAATGTATAATTATATATAAGTGTATACATACCAGCAGCGAGAAGCTGACTACTTTAATACGCTAAGGTGGCTAACAAGTGATTCTGCGACTTTATAATAAAATAGACGCATAATCTTCTGTGAGGTATAATATTCTGAAACTAGCAGTTAATTAAGATCACAAGCCGTACCTAACATTCCATCATAAACCGTAATGGTTTCAAGTTATCCAAGCATCTTGTGTCTACCATTATAAAGCAATCGTTTACTTTACTTTACTGTGCATGAACAATTCTAATTAAAGCCGTGTTCAGACATACGTGGAAACAAACGTGGACATCAGTGTGGGAAGCAGTTCCATGGTATCGGTTACAAAAATACTTGACCAGATATATATTATATGAAATTGTCTATTGTACATCTGAGCGTAGGAACGAAATTCATATTGGGGGGGGGGCTGCTCATATTGGGGGGCTGCTCCCATTTCTGAACATCAGAATTTGCCGGCGAATAATTCAACAATCAATTTTAAAAAACATAGTTTTGATAATTATTGGGAGGGACTACAGCCCACCACCCCGGCTCCAACGCCCTGTAAAGAGAATATATCTCGAGTATGTATAGTATATTGCGATTCCTTTTCTTAGATTAATAAAAAGCCGATATGTTTTGTCCAAAACGGTTTGTTTTGTTTAACGACACCACAAGAACACATTGATTTATTAATGATCGGCTATTCAATGTTAAACAGTTAGTTATTTTGATACGTAGTCAAGTATGAGCCAGCCTCCAGCGGGTTTTGAACCACTGTCATCAGCTTGAGAGTCCGACATTCTAATGCTGGACCACCGAGGCTCACTGGTCGAAACCGGATAAATGCCAGATGATCACTAGGTATAATAAAACAGTTATTGGTGGCAGTCGTCATAAAGGAGAAATCTAGCAATTATGACTGAAAATGTATAGGCCTACATTTGTCGTTTACAACTGTCGAGTCGCATAACAAAGTCCGTGCATTCTACTCTTCTATGTGCTGTAAAGTGCATATAAATGATAGTTGCTTATCAGAAAGTTCTTTTTGTTTGGATGTCAAACATTTGGTTATTTTGACACGTAGTCAAGTCTGAGTCTGCTTTCAAAGTTTTATGGCGATAACGGATTTCCACAGAAGACTATGAGTCGTCAAAACCATCAATATAGGCGCTATTAACTCATATACTGGTGTGTAAAACAAACATTCCTTTAACATTTCTTCTTTTATTAGTATTATTATATAACAATATTCAATTAAACATGGTTGTATTGAATGCCGTATCTAGTGTCGTCAAGTTTGACATGTGTCTCATGTAAGCTCGACATTTAACCAATCAAATGAATTGGCTCATCGTGCCATAAACATTGTATAGACAGACCATTACGTAGATGATCGTTGCTGATATCATTGGACCAAATAAAATCCCACTGACGACCATAGTAACATTTCTTAATAAAATAGAAGCAACGTGTTAAATCACTGGGCCAGTATACACATATACCCATTGACGAGCATAGTAACATTTCTTAATAAAAGTAATAGAAGCAACGTTTCAAACCACAGGACCAGTATACACATATACCCATTGATGACCATAGTAACATTTCTTAATAAAAGTAATAGAAGCAACGTTTCAAACCACTGGACCAGTATACACATATACCCACTGACAAGCATAGTAACATTTCTTAATAAAAGTAATAGAAGCAACTTTTCAAACCACCGGATCAGTATACATATATACCCACTGACGACCATAGTAACATTTTTCAATAAAAGTAATAGAAGCAACGTTTCAAATCACTGGACCAGTATACACATATACCCATTGACGACCATAGTAACATTTCTCAATAAAAGTAATAGAAGCAAAGTTTCAAAACACTGGACCAGTGTACAGGCATACACTGTGACACCTGCCATTAACTATGACTCAAAGACTATATTCTGTCATATAGTATTTTGACTTACAGTGTTTACATTGGACATCCTCAGATCCACATAAAAAGTCACTAGGAAATGTTTTTCCTTCGCAGGTATCAATAAGTACCCAGTGTCACTGATGTAATAATTATTCTGCTAAAAAAGATAAAGGAATTACAGGGTATATGCCATAGTATTTACACAAATACCCATTGTCTCATAATTATATCTACCAATCACAGCTTAGGTTTAATTCATTTCGGATAGATTTGACGATGCACCTCGAACTATGAACCGAGAAACACGTGATTTGGTATAATGCAACCTTAACTGGAAATATCGTCATTTGGAGCAATGCAAGCTTCAGGATCGCCCAAACCAAGCTAGGTAATAAAAACAACAACAATAATAAAAAATAATTAAAAAAAATAAGTAAAGAAAAAGAATAGATAAAGAAAAAAAAACAAAGAAAAGAAAAGAAAAAGAACCCAGATGAAGGTTACGGTTTGAAGTACAGGTCATAGGTCACGATGATGACGCGGTGTATAACCTTTCCCAAACTACTCGAATGAATCTGCTTTTAAGTCGCGGCGCAGTGACGAGCAGGCGGTTCACTCAGTGCTGATATGTGATGTAAATAGTTCCTGCGATTGCTTTAATTAGATCATATAAATATTGTATAGAAGAAAAATGTTTTGTTGATGTATCCATGGCATGAACTACAAACAATTTTCAGTTAGCGTGATAATAAAAATTGACAAATCACGTTTTCACTCTTTTATACGCTATTTCTTCTTTATTTTTTTGGAAAAAAAAGATACAAAATATTCTTTAGGTTTTATCTTAAATTATGGATTTTAATATGGACGATTTTCGAAACACATCAAAAACAACTTATATAAAAAAACAGTAAAATTAAAAAAACGAAAAAAAAAAAAACGACTAGTATTTCTTGACTTGGAGGTCTGTGCAAATAACCCCTACGTTTTAGAATTTTTGCGCTTGTCCCATTTTCACCTCTGCGACTTCAAAATGTATTAATAATTTAAGAAAGTTTCTCCATAATCGAAAGTATGAATTAGCGACAAAAAAATACATACACGTAAGTTACAGGTGTAACACATTACAAAGAAAGGTTAGATTCGTTCCAGCACTAGAGAGTCTGTATCTGTCTCACCCAGCGTATATCCAGTGTTTACTTGGGGTGAGCGGGGGTGGGGGGGGGGGGGGGGTCCATAAAGCACACGCTCAGAAACTATTCTATTCATACCCTGGCTATAACTGCATGATATCACCATCTGAGTGTAACTTCACATAAATTCACACCAAAACTGGTCTCAACAGAGATCTGCATTTTAAAAGGAACGGCTTAAGTAGTAAAATTTACTTTTAAAGCAAATAGTATTTCTTCTGCCCCAGCATTTGACGTTAACATTTAAGATGCATAAGGGCATATTCATTATACACCAATTTTAAACAATTCCACCTTTCGAACACAAGTTATCTTCAGATTTCAAGAGAAGGAGAATATGAAACACACTTGGTTACTAAGCTAGATGACGTCAACAAAGCTCTTACGTCAACAATACTCTGGTATTACCCCAACCAGCTTAAACAAAAATTATTTTTTTCATTTTGCTTCTACACATTTTTTTTTTTTAAAGAATGGCTATTTTGTAAGTATCTTACTTGTAATTTATTTTAGAATTACATATACAATGTACAATTCAAAATCATCTTGCAGCAACAACAAATTCTTCAAATTAGTCACTCGTCTGGAATATAGGGTGGGTGCGCCAGTCAATAGTTAGGAAATTCAGAACGGAACAAAGCTTAACAACGGAAGAAAATAAATTTTTGGAGGCGGTAATTATGATTTGGAGCAGCCGACAAACATAAGCGTAAATTTCAAGTTCGGTACTGTAATGTACAAGTGCTATAGACAATACTTATCTAGTGGTTAAAAAAGAAATCGATATGGGTAGTAAAGTGACAACATTTACGGAAGAGCAGTTGGATTCCTTTGAGGTGGTTCACATGAAAATATACTCAAAAATTATACATTATCGTGTATTCCGTATTATCGCACGCAGCTTTTGTGGTTTCTGCGACATTTATTTCATTCTAGTGAATACAAAAATAAACATTAGGTTTGTTTAGTTTAAGTATACTGATATCTAATGAATAGGCAGTGGATACTAAATCGGAAAAAAGTGATGAAGAAAAACAAGAAGAAAGGAAGAAGAAAACCTATTTTTATAGCTGCAATAGCCGGAAGTTCAGGCTGAATGTGGCGTTTTTCAATAAAGGTTTAAACTCATCTGCCCACATTTTGTAGATCAGTGTTGTAAATATTCCTTTTTTCTTTTCTCTCCCCCCCCCCCTTGTCTTAGTTGTTGGTTTGGTAGCATTATATTGTGTATACGTTTTAATATCATTGATTTGTATGTATACAGGTTGTTGGGTTTTTTTGTGGTTTTTTGGGGTGGTGCAATCACATTGTGACCACCATTGGTGGCACCAATAGCCGATTGTTTACTTTCGTGCTAAGGTGTTAAATAAATAAACAAAATATTCCTTTAGTGTTTTACTATCATCAGTGTAAACAGTTTATGATGTTGAGAAATCCGAATTCATATCTTCCGATAAAATATAATTTATAAACTTACCGAAAACATAATAATTTATAAATTTAAAATGTAATACTTTATTGAGATACGAGTAGTCATGGAAATTATGTTTTAAAATATATTGTTGAATTTATTTTAGGAAAGTACTTTTTTTACAAGAAAGGAAATACTGAGGTAAGTTTATTAAGCATTTATTTGCTTTAAAATTAATACAGGGGCGTTGGAACCTGGGAGGCAAATAATTCCCATAAATATGTTCCTTATTCATCGTTGAATTATTCACTGGCAAATTCTGATGTTCAGAAACAAGAGCAGACCCCCCCTTACCCCATTATGAATTTCGCTCCAACGCCCCTATAAAATCAGGATTTTATTTTATAAATTAAAGCTTTCTCATTTTTGAAATTAATATCAGATGTTTATAAATGAACAGCTTAATTAGATTATTTTGATCTACATAAGATCACGTGTGGCCTACTTTTATGTACCACTGATCACCAAAAGAAAAGGTTTCAGTGAATTTCTCAATTAATAATCAATGATGCTGGTAATGCAGTACGGTATAACTTGTATTTATGTTGTGAAAAGTCTTAAAAGAAAACTGTGACCTTAGATTTGTATTTGTTTTATGTTTATGTGTTGAAGAATGGTTTTTGTTTTCAGATGTTTTGAATGCTTTCGAAAGCTAGCCCCTAACATAATACCCAGTGACATGACTAGTAATGAAAGCAAGCAAATAAAGATTCCAAGAAAAATTATAGAAAATATGCCCGAACTGAAGGTGGGTCGGTCTTTATGTGACCAATACGTGCCTCATTACACGTCATAAAATGGGTGATTATCAGTGATAGGGATATCATAAACATTATTATAATATACACATTATGTTCATTGGGAAAACATATTTTTATAATATATATGTTGGATAAGGACAAAGTGGGTTTTGTTTTTTTAAGTTTCTCAAACATAGGCCCCTACACATAAGGTATAATGGAGGGAAAAAAAGTTACAAAATGTCTTGGAAGAGGAAAATATAATTTGGTATAAAATTAATGTTACCAGTTTTACTCATTTAACTGGACATAATTTATACCTATATATTTCTATATTCACACCCAATGAAAAGAAATTATTCATCTTCTAAGCGTAAATTTAATGTTTTTGCAGGTTATTTATTTATTTATTTTTTCTAGCCTTCTGGACAGTCGGCTGAAATAAAATAAGTGTGAATTTTAATTTTATTTTAATTTACAAAATGTAGGGTCGGGGGGGGGGTGGGGGTTCGTGAATAATTCTGCCCTAACTTGTTGCAGATCATTTTGCTGGCGTCACTAACAGTACTTTCATTTTGTTTACTTACAGGAGAATCCATTCAACAGAAGGATTTGTGAAGTGTTTTCTGATGATGGCACTGGTGACATGTCGTTCATAGACTTTCTTGACATGTTTTCTGTCTTCAGCGTGGCGGCTCCAAGAGACATCAAGACAGTGTATGCCTTTAAAATTTATGGTAAATTTGATAATAATCTGGCAGACAAAAAATGTTTGAAGTGTATGTGGCGGGGATGGGAATTGATAAAATGTATTATAATTTCTGAAGCAGTATGTAAGAAAGTAGCTGCAATTATATGTTCTTAAACCAGCATTTTGCAATATGGGTCTTAATTCAACGAAAATGAAGTTACGTCATTTCATTTAAGTATGTCACATTTATGAAATGATTTGCTCTCGATGAACAGAGTAATATAAGATTCAATACCATATAAAGGCAATATTTTATAAATGTCATTATTAATGCTGTACCCACTCCACCTCACCTCGCTCCATATAATAGCCTATATTATACAGTTGTAAGAGTACCCACGTTAATGTGGCGGCAGCGGACTTCGTCCCTTCTGCTAACTCTAACTTAGTCCAGGAAAGACCACACGACGAAGAGTCGTGTGCTTGGGTCAGCATGTTTGAACCTTAGCTGAATATAAGTACTAAAATACGTACAACCTACCACAATTTACCTCTTGCTGTGACACACCTATCTGAATCTGCCATGTGTATGTATTCTTTAACCTCTTCCAATCTGAACGAAATAACTGTTGCCGTGATGAAAATAATGCAGTGTAAGGGATGAATAGGCAAAACTGAAAAGGCCTGTACTCACCAGTCATATGGGAAAATAAACAAGCAAAGATTGGTTGGTTGTGATTATTTTCGTGTTTTTATCCACGCTGTCCTAGGCACACAGCTCAGCTTCCTGTATTCTTTCCAGGAGGCCAGTGCCAGTAGGAATAATGAAACCCACTACTGCCACACCAATGCGGCTACTTTTATCGATAAACAGCAAGGGATCTTTTATATTCACTATCCCACAGACAGGATAGTACATACCACAGTCTTTGATAAACCACTTGTGGACCACTGGTCAGTATGTTATGCACCTACCCATTGAGCCTTTCTCTCTGGTTTGGAGCAGATACTGAGATTTAAAATACCATGCCTTGACTGAGATTTGATCCCAGTATCTACCAGCCACTAGTCGGATAGCTTAACCACTGCACTACCGAGGCCGGTTAAAAACATGCAAAGTAAAACAAGTATCATATATAATATTCTGTTTTCACACAGATTATGACGGTGATGAAGTTCTGGGTCGGGATGACTTGTCTAAAACTGTGGTTGCTCTAACAAAAGGGGAGCTAACTGAAGAGGAAGTGAAATTTGTTGTCAGCAAGGTAAATTGGTTGCTATGACACTTAATTGCAAGGTAAATTAGTTGCTAAATACTTAATTGCAAGCTAACTTACTTGCTTTGATATGTAATCTAAAGGTAAATTGGTTGCTATGACACTTAATTGCAAGGTAAATTGCTTGCTTTGACACTTAATAGATGAAACGGCAATGCCTGATTTGGCTTGATTTACATTTTGCCATATATTACAATTAAATATTATTAAAAATATAAAAACTTCCAAAAACAATCGAATGTCGTTAAATTGTAATGTATAATTTTATTTTGTTTTAAAACATGATTACATGATTTTATTCAAAGAAATTGTTAAACTAATTAATTTATAATACTCTATTCAATATAGTGACAGTGAAACTGGTTTCTTTTCCCCTGAACGTTAAAGATTCCGCCCTTTTAGTAGCTCTAAACAAGATTTTAACACTTTTAAAAACAGTGAATCCATATTTTCAGATTCGGTAACATTTACAATCTTGTATATCATTGGACAGATATTTGTTTTGTGGACTTCGCGAGTTTTGTGGAAACACTTCAACTGTCCATGGTATCTTTGTTATATATATATATATATATATATATATATA
>JAULBS010008254.1:0-11254 GCA_032355785.1 Symmetromphalus regularis | reverse complement strand
TCCAAGAAAGAGGTAAGTGTTGGTAGGAGGCACAAAATCCACTACTCCACACTAATGCGGCTACCCTTATCGACAGGATAGCATATACTACAGCCTTTGATAAACTCAGTACATCTATTGTAATAAAAACAGAGATCCAGTACATACAACCATATAGTTGGTGTTCTCAGTGTCTAACAATCCACCAGCTGAAACATTAACCAGTACATATATTAAAAACAATGTCTTTGGGACTAGTACACTCAGTACATATAATGTAATAAAAATACAGATCAAGTATATACAACACAAACACAAAGAAGCTGCCATCAGTTGAATCACAGTGAATTGATGTGATGCATGAAGGTGATGTTTGTTTTTATGGACTACTTATTTTTGGTGAGGAAACAATAAATATTAATAATGTTAGTGCAGCAACCTGATATGTACATCAAATTATTTTAAAAAGCTAAACATTATTTTAGATAAAAATATTGTTTACACAATTGTGATTAAGCAAACTTAAAATTTGATTTTTATGGTGATTAATTTAAACACAAATTTAATTAAGTTACTTATGAATCCACTCAAACTACATTCAAAGTGACCTGTTCATTGAAATCTACTCTTGTTAGTTAGGCTACTGATTGACATAGTTGGGGTATTCACATCTCTATTTTATGTATTAAAAATAAAGTTCTGAGTGAAACTTTGTCTTAATAGACTACAGAATATGCACATGGTGTATAGTATGATACTCTATACATACATAGAGATTACTAAACAAGATTTCATGTGATACCATTTTGCTTGGAATGTATGAATGAAATAAAAACAGTATCATATGGAAACTCATTCAGTATTATATTCATTACCCACCCACTATCAAAGGATGTAGCATTTGTCAGAAAATCTATACATTCATGAACTGTTGCTGGTCTGATTACAAAAAAAACATAATATGGAAGATCATGACTATGTCGTAATCATTTTGGAACATTTTTATGTAACACCTATATTTTCACCACATAATAAAAATTTCTTGCGCAAACTGCATAAAACATCTGCATATATCCACAACCTCAAAAAGAAATGAAAAAAGAAGGCACTTTATTTCTTTTTTCCAAATGAAGTGAAAAATCCCAATTAAAAAAAACCCCAAACGACATGTATTAAACATAAAAGACTTTGTGTGTATATATACACACCACACACAAGTTATGCATAGCTGATCTTCATAATAATGTACAATAATTATTTTCATAATATTGGATTATACTAAGATGGTTCTACACTGACTGTCTTATCCACTCTTTTGTATACCACAGAAGCCTTGAAGACAGTTAGACTTGATAACACTGATAGACCTATCATAACATAGAACATGCCAGTCCATCCATAATAAGTAGATATAAGGCCAATGATTGGCCCTTCTATACAGGTGCCTATACTTCCAAATCCTGCAAAAAGAAAAACAAAATTTCTAACTAAATACAACAAATGTGGTCTATAATCTACAGTGATAATTACCATCAGGTTTATAAATATTGTTAAGCCAAATCCCACCTATGCATCCTTTCAGGAAGATTGTTTGTTTAATGACACCCCTAAAAACTGTTTATTCAGCAGCTATTAGGTGTCAGACAAATGGTATTTTTTTGATTGGTGGTCTTTTAGATTCCCCTTTCTGATTACCACCAAGACATCTTTTATATGAGCGAATACTCTTCAACTGATTTGTTGAAATTTGACCAATCCATCTCAGTGGATTTTATGCTCCATCTAATGGTCCATAACCAATAATATCAAAGGCAACAGCATGTACTATCCAAACTAGTAAAGTGTCATAAAAACGTATGTTGTTAATAAAAAAGAACAGCCTATGAGGAGCAGCAGGTTTCTTCCATAACAGAGCATCACAAGAAATATATCTGATATGTGTGGAATGTTTATAATTAAAAAGGTATTTTTTCCAGTAACTCACCATTAACTAACCCTACAGTGGCTGACCCAGCATTTCTACCATCTTTCTCACCAAGCTCGATAGGAACAGACCCACCTACAAATGCAAAATATATAACATTAGCACATACATGTACATGTATAACAAAACCCAATGAAAATATTAAATTAGCAAGAAATTGCCAACATTGTGACACTATAACAGGATATTGATTCCTATGACAATATTTATACTACTTGAGATGTATTTCCTAAAACAAACCAGCCTCAGCAGCGCAGTGGTTAAGCTGTCGGATTCTGGGAGTGGGATGGAGCTCAAACGGTAGCCTGTCCACCTGTGAAACAGTTGGTCGTCGGATCGATCCTTCTCAGTGAACCTATCTGCAGTTTGGGCTACTTTCCGTTCCAACCAGTGGTCCATAACTGGTTCACCAAAAGGTATAGTATGTGCTGCCATGTCAGTGGCATGGTGAATATAAAAGACCCCTTGCTGCTTATCGGAAAGAGTAGCCCATATGGCAGCAACAGGTTTCCTCTAAATAAATATGTCAGAATGACCATTGTGATTGTCGTTCAATAGCTATTGATAAGATAAAAAAAAATCAATGTGCTCCAGAGGCATTGTTAAATAAAACAAACTACTTTTTTAAGCTGTTGGCCTCACAGCTGGTAAGTACTGGGATCCAAACCTTAATCTACACACCTAGTAAAGTGTCTGGTCCAGCATTAAATGCCCCAGCAAAAAACATGCATATTGTATTGACTGCCATCCCACCAGAGCTGGTCACCACAAAGGCACACAGGGAAAATGATGACAGAGCAATGGAGATTCCTGTACCAAGTAAACACCGGCCTTGAAAATATCTGTAACAAAAATAAAAATGCACAAAAGACTAATTATGACAATGGAAACAATTCTTGAACAGATTAATTATCAAGTCCAGGAATGAATGAAACAAAATATATTGATATACACCTAAAATTAAAATCATGTCTGTATCCTGTTTACAAAATCAATTAAAATCATAAAAGCTGATGAATTGTAGTCTAAAAACAACAACACGAAAACCAATATAAGTCAGTAATAGTTCACTCAAATTTTTGATCTCAGAATAGTTTTTTCTCCAATACTGATTGTAATACCTTGAAGAGACACAATATAAGCAGAGAAAATATTATAATGGTATGTTTGACAGTTAACAGATTAAACAATGGGCTGGAATATATTTGAGTAAGCAATTTTCTCCAGATAAGTGGCATGTATTTATTATTTTATATTTTAGCAGAATAATGGAGAAAAAAACATTTTAAGGTCTTACCGGTCAATTACAAATCCAACTAAAAAACTACCAATAACTCCACCAATTTCAAATGCTGTGGAAAACATGCCTGCCATAGCTTTAGAATAACCTAACTGAAATAAATAAGAAAAATAACATTTTCTACGAACATCCTTTTGTAAAATCTCAACAACAAAATATAAAGAAAACAATAAAAGAAAAACTTACAAATTCTGGAATGAAAACTTTGACTACCTGATCCATACATTTATCAAATACAGTGCACTTTACCTTTACTAGCATCATCTAAGTATTGTTGTTTGTTCAAGATGAAACAAATTTTGTTAAGAATATTATATATATTGTATTTACAAATTACCTTCAAGTAAAAAAAAAAAAAAAAAAAAACTCAGTAGTAATGTACTCACATGTTTTAGAAGATACATGGGTAGCCACATATACATGCAGTAACGAACAACTTTCAGACAAAACATTGCCATCGCTACTTCTGCTACCATTCTGAAAGAATACAAAAATGTTTGCATGATAATTAATTACTTAAACCAAAACATATTTTTACAGACTACTTACTTATTATTCACCAAAGAATGATGCCCAAAAGCTAACTTTTATTTCAGTGTTGTGTTTAATTAATTCATTAGTTCATTTATTAGTTATTTCATTCATTCTTTCATTCGTCCTTTCTTTCGTTTGTTCATTCATCCGTTCATTCCTTTATTCATTATGTCAAGACTCATTAAAATCCTAATATTCTTTATCCATCCAAAAAACAAAATTAATATGAAAGTTGTTTTTCTGACATTAAATTTCTAAATTTAAAAAAATATACTACTGTCAGTAGTTGATGGTAGAAACATAGAAGTTTTATAAAATATTATGTTAAATAGTTTTATATCAGTAAATGATGATGATTGAAATTCTGAAATTATTACTTAAAGTGGAAATAAGAAATAAAAACAACAGAAAAGAAATTTAAAAAACAACATTTCAGCAATAAAGATTTGAACTACATGTATTTGCATATTCTTATATCATTACCATAGCTGAATAGGATCACCAAATAATAAGACAGGTGGTATATCAAAGATTGGTATTTTCTGTTCTTGCAGTGAGAAACTGCATAGGAGCCAAGGCAAAGCATAATGAAGCATTATATGGGAGCCTTATGAAGTGTATAAACAGAGGGTCTACAGAAATAGTTATTAGTTATGCCTAAAAGCAACCCCTGCAATAGCCAACGGCAATCGGTAGTGGCATGGCGATTGCAGCAACCCCTGCAACTGCCCATGGCAATCGGTAGTGGCATGGCGATTGCAGCAACCCCTGCAACTGCCCATGGCAATCGGTAGTGGCATGGAGATTGCAGCAACCCCTGCAACTGCCCATGGTAGTGGCATGGAGATTGCAGCAACCCCTGCAACTGCCCACGGCAAACGGTAGTAGCATGGAGATTGCAGCAACCCCTGCAACTGCCCACGGCAATCGGTAGTGGCATGGAGATTGCAGCAACCCCTGCAAATGCCCACGGCCATCGGTAGTGGCATGGAGATTGCAGCATCATTTTTCTTTCTCTGCAGCACCTTTTTGCTATGGACTAAGGGTTTTTTCAAAGTGTATTTTTTTCTTATTATTAAAAATAAATTATACTTTAAACTGAAATTGCCAAGGAAAATGCCATGAACACTTTCTCCACAACATTTATTTTTCTGTGGACATTTTCTTAATTGCGGAGGTTGCTAATAGACAATAATTAAAGCAGTGTATTGAATCCTGTGAAACAGATGTAATTCTCCAATAATAAAATATTAAACAAATAAACTATAACATTACATTCTGCTACTAAATGAATACTCCTCATCTTTTCCAATGTACAATTATATCAATTATCCTGCTCAGAGTAAAGTGATTGTCTATATTTTTATACTGAATATTCTGTTGATTCTGTTGTACTAATACCACACTTCCAGCACTGTAGTTAACACATCAAAGAGATTTACTGGCACTGCTGCACAGCATATTGAATTTCCAATATTCAGCTACCTAATGAGGATGATACTTCTAATTTGTATTTCACATGGCAGACAGGTGCACAACAGCAAGATAAAGATATTGAATTTCCAATATTCTCTGCACATCAATTATCTGTACACCTGATTCCAGATGCTTAACAAACATGAGATATTTTGTTACATGTACAATTTCAAGTATGTAGAGAAAGAATGGAATGTTTGTTTAATAACACCATAGTAATTGTTTATTCAATGGACATATGAGTCCACAGAAGAAACACTTCCATTTTGTAAATGATGATATAATGTCATATATTATACATTAAAAAAATGTTTTATTAAATCACAAAAAATGCATGGAATATTTTTTGTAATGGTTTTATTTCAGGCATTACCATACATTCCAGGTGTCAGGTATAGTTCCAGTGGATTAACATCCAAGTGGAAATAGAGTGAATTAATTTTGCAGAAAGTACCAAAAACATAAAAAGTTTGCTTACATATCAGAATGAATAAAATAGATACAGAGTATGAAATCAGTTTATTTCCTGCCTGGAATAAGTAACGTCAAATATGAAGCAAACCTTCTATGTAGTTTTTGCAAATTTTAATCAGCTCATTAACAAAATAACTGTTGATGGCCAGCTAACTCATATTAATTTTAAACTGATACTTAAATAAAACTATAAAAATACAGAATAAATTAAAAACACAGACCCTAGTTTCAAACATATTTTAGGCTATTAGAGGCTTCTTGATTCTTAAAATTACTTATTCAGAATATCCACTGAGACACTAAGAATAATTCCACTTGCCTAGGTGTCGAGAAGCCTAGAAAAGTCACTAGTCATGGCTGAAGCTGGAGGGGCTGGTGAAAGGGGAGGAAGTTGCCACCCCCACCCCTCCAGTAAAGAACTGCAAAAACTAACTTAAAAGAAAATATTCTTATTTACTGTTTAAGTATATAACCTCCCTGAAATGGCATTTCAGAGCCTCTAGATTTCACAATTTCCTGAGGGGCATATCCCCAGACCGACTTGTCAATTCCAAGAATTTATCTGCCAACCCCCATTCAAAAATTCCAAGCTACAGCCCTGCTAGCCCTCATGAAATATTACTGGTCCATCCTTTATTGGTTTGAACTGTATGACTGAAAGATACAGATACTGTAAATCATAAAATGTTAGCAACCTTAAAAGTTTGCAAAATCCCCATCAGTGACATACTGTGGACATAATAGTTTCATGATGTCGGCATATCAAACATTAAAAAAATCAAGCCGTTTTTTCAAGATAGACTGATCATTTAATTCAATTTGATGTTGAGCAACAAAGTATTTCCAATTGCAAACATAGTCATAACCATTAAAATGTACAAAGGAGGGATGGATGCACCTATTTTGCACAAAAGGATGCATTTAATAGACATGGATAGTTAGCCTAAATCTGATAGCATTTCAAAATAAGGGTTAATGCATTTGTTCTTCATGTTTAGAATTTAAAATATAGCTTCACAAGATACTAGTAAACAATGTTATCCAAAATAAGCAACTTACGGAATCTTCCACAGCTGTAATACAGTTAGCTTTGATTGTCCACCCTTTTCACTAGAATTTGTGTTTTGTTCTGAAATAGGCAAATATATCTAAACTACATTAAATTCAATGGATATAATCAGAGTTCTGGCTGGCAATTTATGAGTACTGTGAAATAACATGCTTAAAAGGATGCATTTGGTAGTATTTCGTTAAATTCATGAGTTTATTACACTAACATATTATTATAAGTTGTGGTTAGAACCTTCAAGAGCCAGTTGTTGTCGACCAGTGCCGACTACTATGGGCAGAACCCTGATGTAGAGATTACCTATGAAATAAAACTTAATAACTGCAAACAAACAACATTTATTTCAAATAACACGTTAATGTGTTGTACAAGGTATGCAAATTTTAAGAAATATTTTAATAATAATTGTTTAATAGTAACAGCTTCTTAATTAAGTTTAATTATCTTATTATTGCTACGTTAAAGAAAAATTATTCAGTAAGTATGGCAGTGAAATTACAACTGAGATTGAAATTTGCTGAAATTCCAACTGGAACATCAGACCAGCAACCTGTATGTCTGTCAGCTCAAATCAAAAATTGGCAGAGAGATGGAGAGAGAGAGAACAAAAAATCCAAGCAATAAACACTGTTATTTTTAATGATTTACAAATATAATTTTAAAAAAAAGTGATAGAAACAGTTAAATTAAAGATACTTGAATATTAAAAATATAAATGGAAAATATTTCCCACTCCCAGAAGATCTTTGTTTGGCAAAACTAGTTGTTACAGCAGTATTTTAACTATCATACAATCTTCTCTTCATATGTATTACCTTTGCCTGGTACCTCCATGCCAACTTCTCCAGGCTGGGAAAATGTTAATAAAACTATAATACCAACAGCAGCCTAAAAATAAATCAAACATGTTTATTTAGTTTATTGTCTTCTGATCTCATTTAACGCATTTAATTATATCCTTGGATTTATTTCACAATTTTGTGATAAACAATTAAAGTGCTATAAAAACTTTATATTTGGACATCTAAAGAGCCCTACATCAATTCAAAGAGACATAATAATAAGACATAAAATATAGATGTCACAGATAAAACAAATACCAGTATTTGAAGAGATCGACAGACTCAAATATTATAAATATAGAGAGTCCCACACAGTATTATCAAGTACAAGGCTTGTGGTTATACATTTTTACAGTCTGAACTCAAGGCTCAAAACAATATTGTGAAAAAGCCACACAATCATAATCTGTTGTCAAAAAATTAAAAATATAATGTTATGTTTACAAGTTACATGCAGTTTGAAATAAATCTATTCGTTTATCAAATATTATATAGCTTCTAAAATATTTAGGCTAGTGACACACTAAGCATTTCAACATTAATCAACATGATAAAAATTACCAAAAAACAAAACAACAAAATAATGTTAAGGGACGTAACTCAAAACATAGTAAGGATGTGGGGCACCAAGAATTCCATTCAACAATAAAAGATATACTTGAATTGAAGAAAAATCAGATACAAACAGTGGGAGTTTTGAAGAAAATAAGATGAAATACTGTGTTGTGTGCATACAGTGACAGATGTGGTGAACTACATGTACCAGAATTGTGACATTTAAAATCAGACAAAACCAGAATTCCAGTTACATGCTTTACCACCAAATTTAGTTATTTGCTTCAAACATGAATTATAATTACATATTTTGAGTGAGAGTTTAATGTTTTGTGACAGATAACCAATCTGTCAATGTAGTAAATTAAAAGTGGTACATTTATTTAAAAAAAAAAAAAAAAACTATAACATCATTAAAAAACATAAATACTGTAAATCATGAAATTAATGCGTCCCTAAATTAATGCGACTGACGGTGGTTGGACTAAAATGCAAAATGAAATTAAGGCGATTGGCCGTCTTTTGTTATAGTACTTTCCAAAAAACACAAGATTTTGCAGCAATCAGCTGGAAATACAATTCCCTAAAACTAAGATCACAGCCGTTGTTGAAATCACCTCACTACTATAAACACTAATTAACTGTTTATCAAAACGAGAAAGAGCTACCATAATTGTTTTCTGTATTTTCATTGCTGTTAGCCGATAGTAATAATGTAAAGAATACCTAACTGTTTTGACAACATTCAATGCCCCTCTTTTAATGTGTGAAGTGAGTGCAGGTTGATCCTGCACGTGATGAAATCGACAAGTCTGGGTCGGCTCTTTTAACTGACTTTGTTCTTTGCAATAACATTACTGTTGAACAATGTTTTATTTCACTTTATTACAACTTTAATAGGGACTGCGCAGGCTGTTTCTGCTTACAGAATACAAGCACATGTTTGAAAACAGCATCAGTAAATAAATTCCAGCTGCTCGATAGTGACGTCACTATATTATGACAACAGCATCAGTAAATAAACTGCAGCTGCTCGATAGTGACGTCATCATATGTGACAACAACATCAGTAAATACATTTAATTTGCTCGATAGTGACTTTATTATATATGACAACAGCATCAGTAAATAAATTTAATTTGCTCGATAGTGACGTCATCATATATGACAACAGCATCAGTAAATAACCTCCAGCTGCTCGATAGTGACGTCATTATATATGACAAAAGCATCAGTAAATAAATTTCACTAAGTGGATAGTGACGTCATTATTTATTTGAAGGCGGTTGATGTATTTGGCAGGCGCTGGTAAATAGAAACGTGTTATGAATTTTCTGTTGAACCAAACCTGCAATAATAAATGTAATGTGCTTATACACCATTTAGAGGTAATTAGGGCAGAAATATTGCATTTATAGAGAATGATGTTACGTAGCAAAATATATTCTACTGAATTTGTCATACGTGTATATACCAAACAACACAAGAAATACACCGAATTTGTTATACATATATATACTGAACAACACAAGAAATGCACCGAATTTGTTATACATTTGTTATGTTTATTTCTTCAAATTATTTAATTAGATTTTTTGTTTTTAATTGTCAATGCCTCCTGAATATTTTACGACCATTTGATCAATTTGTTTACTTGACTGAAGGTTGAAAAATATTTTATTATAAAATTGAAAAATTATTGGGCACACAATTAACAACTTACTGGGTCCTCTCATATATATATATACATGTTGTATACAAATGATGTATACATGTAGTGTTCATATGGTGTAAACATGTTGTTTACAAATGATGTATACATGCTATTTACATATGATTTATACATGTTATTTACAAATGATGTAAACATGTTGTTTACATATAATGTACGCAAGAATACATTCATGTGTACATACAGAACTCAGAAGCATGTACACACACACACACACACATCTCAAACACTCACTCACAAACTCGCACACACACACACACACGCACACACACACACTCACAAACACGTACACACTATATAAACATATAGCACACACACATTCACAAACACATTTACACACTATATAAACATAATACTGAACACATACATACACACATGCACGCACACACACACACTTACACACGCTCACACAGATATGCACACACTATATAAACACCATACAGAACACATACACACACACACGCACGCACACAGTCACAAGCACATTTACACACTATATAAACATCATACAGAACACATACACACACTCACAAACACACACAGTCACAAACACATTTACACACTATATAAACATAATACAGAACACATACATACACTCACAAACACACACACACACACACATTTACACACTATATAAACATAATACAAAACACATACACACACGCACGCACACACACACATTTACACACGCTCACACACATATGCACACACTATATAAACACCATACAGAACACATACACACACTCACAAACACACACAGTCACAAACACATTTACACACTATATAAACATCATACAGAACACATACACACACTCACAAACACACACAGTCACATTTACACACTATATAAACATCATACAGAACACATACATACACACTTTTACACACCCATACACACGCACGCACATACACATTTACACACACACGCACATACATACATTTACGCACACACACACATGTATATACACACACACACACATATTTACACACACACACACACAGACATATACTCACGCACAAACACACCCGTACACACACAGGGAAGCATGTACATACATTTAATAAACATAATATAATATAAGAGCACATGCGATAATGGTTTCTATATCAATATTTATAATTATGTAAATATTCTAATTCATTTGAATAACGAATACAAAAAATACTTTGACTTATGATCAATATTTCAAATCAATATGTTGGCCTATAAGAATGATATAAAAGCCAGTTTTCAGTGTTAATATACAATATGATCACAATATACATTGTACTAATAATATATAAAATAATACCTAAACATACCTTAAAC
>JAULBS010008232.1:0-11255 GCA_032355785.1 Symmetromphalus regularis | reverse complement strand
CCCTCCAGGACTGATGCCATTATAGACCCCCTGCGTACTTCGTTATATTTGCGCTAAGACCACATGGTTAAGTGTTACATTAATACAATAAAGAGAAATACTGGTAAAGATTATTATTTAGGAATTTTAATTTCAATTTTTCGAAGCAAAAGGTTGGGGAGGGGATAAATATATGCGTCACATCGTCCAAAAAATTGGCTAACGCCCCCACCGTAACGGGATTTACGCCCATATACCCACTGACAGGCCAACATCAGGCGGACTAGTAGTCATCTTTCCACGGTAGCTGTCGCCGCTCAACGTTCGGCGGATAGGTAGCATCAAAAATTGGGGAAAAACAACGGCAACCGGCCCCTGCTCGGCCGGGTAAATAAGACACTGCATTCGACACTGTTTATATGGCAGCCGCATGAATATACACTTCGTGAAACCAATTATAACGTGGAACTTCATCACGTAAAACAAATTATGACGTGAAACGTTATCACGTGAAACCAATTATAACGTCAAACTTTATCACGTGAAATCAATTATAACGTCAATCTTTATCACGTGAAACAAATTACAACGTGAAACTTTATCACGTGAAACAAATTATAAAGACATAAAAAAAAAACATTGTGTGGCCCTAATACGCTTTCGTAGATAAGCTACGAATCCATTAATTAATAATGATGCTATTTAGTAAACGACCTAAAACTTTAGTGCAGTTTACTAAATTTCAGATGCAAAATGGCAGTGGAAGTTGTGGAAAAAATTAGCTTATATAGTTGATGAGAGCTTTGAACCATATGGTTCTCACTTGTATACGATTTTAAATAATTGGACTGGTTATTCATATTCATTTAATATTTTCAGTGGCGCCCGCATCTGCGTATAAAGGCTACTCTCACTTTTGATGGTATCATACCATATGTTTAATGATCTTTCTTCTTTGATTTCAGTGTGTGCATTAAAAGACATGTCGAAACAACGCAGTCAGTTTTTGTCAAAAATGCAGTTAAAATTTCCTAATATAGAACGCGAAAAAGACCTGTTGATTGCGGAACGGGAGGCGATAGAAAAACAGTACCAGGAAGAAAGACGACGTAATCGCGAACTAATTAGTCGATTCCAGAGACTCCATCAGCAGTTTGGCAGAATCGGCCAGGCTGCCTTCACACAACACCCACGTGACCCCAACGTCGTCTTGTGATTTTTCCAAATAAAGAGAGGGTTGGGTTAGACGCGCCATATTTGTTTTGGGCTTCTTTATTTTTCTTATGGTTTGAGTAGCCCATGTTCAATCCAAAGGATGAACTAACTACCTGGTGGTCATATTGCTAATAATATACAAATGCACCATAAATTGGTGTCTGCCAGGGATTATACTCATATACTCGTGTATACTCGTCTTCGTTTCAGTATCCTGGTTCAAACATCTGTTATTTTGAAAATGTTGCGAAAATTTGCTGTCTCTATTTTGAAAAAAAGTGGCTATAGTGCTAACCTTGTTATTGACGTAACTAATTTATGATTCCCACTAGGCCTAGAACAAATCGTAATGCACTAATCGACTTTTATTGAGACCAAGGTCCTTTTGTTTTCTGTGCCGTTTCTGGTCAAATGTAGGCTATTTTCAGCTAACACAAGGTATCAGAAAATGTACCAAAATTAATTTGAATTTACAAAAATTGGTATTCAGGGAGGGGACGTGCATTCATGTTTTGTTTTTTTACAGATTCATAGTTTCTGGCTAGACTATTTTAAGGGTATACTTGGCTCACATTGGTGAAAATGAAAAAGTTTATGATAGCACTAACAAGTAGGGGTGGGCAATAATAAATTTTAGGGCTTTTAAATTACATATTTAAAACCTTAAACTTTATTATATTGTGAAAACAAACGTGAACAAATAAAGCTGTTATTTTGAGGGTATGCAGGATTACAGTCGGATTTTTCACGATATGCCTTTTTTTAAATATCCATTTTGCTAACTGGCAGAAACCCCCGATTCTTTATTTCTCATTTAATGTATAAAATTGACCGCTGTGTGCTTCCACGGAAGAGGCTAGATCCCGAGCATCTCGAGTTGGTGTCATGGCTTCTGGTTATTTTTTTATTCTAACCCTAACCGGAGGTAGGGTTAGGATTAGTTTTTAAACGATTTTCAAAAAAGAAACACGGCCCCTTTACCGCGAGCATTATGACGACATGACACCAACTCGAGATGCTCGGGATCTAGCCTCTTCCGTGCTTCCACCATTTTTAACAGACACTGTTAACCCACCCACTTTATTCCGATTCTTCTATCCACCGCTCATTGTGCTCCTATATTTGATATAGTGACGAATGGAGGATACTGGATGGTGACATGTGATTCCCCGTTATATTTCGTCGAATTTAGAACACTAATACGTATACCGTATGTGTTGTGTAATGTGTTGTGGTGTCGTGAAATTTGTTAGTGTGATGTGGCAGATCCCTGAAATCCATCTGGGGTGGGGGAGGGGGTCTAAAGAATCCTCGGATTCTTTAACGTTAATATATATATATATATATTTAATTTTAGAAGATTATAATTAAAATGTTTTAAATCGCGTCTAGATACGTCACTGTGTTCAAGTGAAGCCTATCGGGTATATGCCAAAAAATATATAATAATAATAAAATGGCGATTTCTTAAGTGAAAAATTCGAATTTCTTTAATATGGGTTTGATAGGCTTCAATAATGGTTTTAAACAAATTCAGGTTTGGAGGGTAAAAATTCGGAATAAAACTCCTTTATCCAGTTTTTTTCCCTATCTCCAGCATTTGTCCCCTCTTTCAAAATAACTAGGTACTCCACTGATGGTTCTTTTATTAAACTTGTCACCACCACCCTCCTTTTCTTTTGTTCATGTACTAAGTAGATCTTCAGAAAATATTCTTTAAATCACTTAATTTCAAAAATAATCTTCGCTGTTCACATAGCATGCCGAATTACCTCAACACAGATGTTATGGCGCGGGCTGTCTCGTGCATCACCTATCAGCACGTGCTCCAAACTGAAATGTATAACTCTGTTTAACATCTTTCAGGCTGGCTTTTTTAGACTGTAAGGTCATGTGCAGGTTGTTAGTAGCTTGCCCAAGAGCAACCAGTAGTACCGTAATACACAAAAATGTGAGCCTCTTTGGTCCAGTGATGCAACATTTGAACTATCAAGCTAATGACTGGGTTTCAAAACCCGTTGGAGACCGACTCACACTTGACTTCGTGTCAAACTTATTAAATATTTGACATCTAATAGCCGATGGTTAATAAATCAAATGTGCGAGAGAGAATCTATAGTATAACTTAACTGCCACATAAACATGCAGCATAGGTGAAATGTGCATTAAAGGCATAGTCCCAAAGAATTTAAGGGGATTTGTGTTCTAAATATTGATTACGAATGAAACTTAATGTATTTGTTATACTAAATCTCGTTTTCATATCACGCAAAACATTTTAACTGAACCTTGGTATAGGGAATTCCATGTCGAGATGATAATTTTTTTTTTTCCCCACATTTAACAATTTCAAATTTCAAGATCGGAACTCGGAGGGGGGAAATAAATTGTTACGAAATGTTTTTGCAGCTACAAAAATATACATAAGTTTTAAAATAACGTCTAACGGGGAATACCCGTCACATGACTCGAAATATATGTCACACCTTCAACGATTTATTTGTCCGTGAGCATAATTCATTATTATTTTTAAAATATTGATAATAAGCGAGATGCGTTGGTTATGTAAGTAGTTGAATGAAATATTTCTATGGACAAATCAAATGTTTATATTTGAAATTCTTTGTTTTGGAAATTAATTAGGTCAAGGGTCCGTGGGAGTAGGCGTTTAATGGTCTAGGAATTAAAACGAGTGACAAGTGCATGATACAGGGTATATATATATATATATATATATATGGCGAGAAATAGTTGTGCTAGACCATGTAGGTCTATATAGTTAGTGTACTTGTAAGCGACAAAAAATATTTAGATTTATATTGTAAGGGTGACAAATTCAGTGCAGGCTAGAACTTATCTAATTTTAATTGTTACATGGCATCATAGGCGACACTCGCTTCCTGGAAGTGCGGGGCGGAGAATCCCCATGTCCAAAACATGAGGGGGTTGACGCCCCCGAATAGACCCGCTGTGTACTTCGATATATTTGCGCTAACACCTCGTAGCTCGGTCTTCATGGAAAAACCAGCTATCGCCACATAGGTTACGATCTTTCATATAATTATACACTTTCCTAAAGATAGGACAGCAAATACAATGGACTTACAGCAGTTAGATGGAACGAGAAAACTCAGTGGGTACACATCGTACCTCAGGCCACTGGCATAGCCATGATTTTATAATTGGGTGGGGGAGGCAAATGCGCAGAAAACTAATAAAATGCAAATATAAAGGGTGGTGAAGGAGACAAATAGGTGTGATTGGGTTGCATGACATGACACGAATCACAAGACCCGTAGTACGGATTTTCAGGGGGTAGTGGGCTAATTATTATGGGTGTATAAAATGTGTTCTGCGAAATCACGAATCTTTATTAAGAAATGGCGAAAATTGGGGGGGGGGGGCTGTTCCCCAAACCTGGATGTAGGCCGAGATATACAATAAACCAAGACAGCTTCAAGAACACGATGTTCTCTTTCCTTTCTTATTAACATCAACATGCAGAAAATCTCACGTATACCGTTTTAGAATGATCTTATACACATTGATTAACCAACGGTGCTGATACTAATGACACACACCTGTACACCGTGTAACACTGGCGTCGTCATGCGCTAAGGTTATCATAATAAAGTGTCGGGTTGCAACTCAAACCATAAAAGGAAAGCCGGGAATCCCCAAATGATTCTACAGTCAACGCGCCTTCTCGCCACGTGCAAAATAACGTAAACACGGTAAATGGCGGGAGCGTTTACACCATGATGTGTAAATGTAATACAGTTATATTCGACCACACTGGTTCCGCGTTTATTTATATATTTAATAACTGGAGCAAGTGATGACATACATAGATAACACCGCAGGCAAATTCAGCATTTGGAAGTTGGGTATAGAGGTATCATGAGGTAGCCTTATCAAGTCTGAAGATGGAGGCATTTACAATGTATAATGTGTATGGACGTAGGAGCAGTGGGGATAGTAAGGGTATTTACCCCCTTAATTTGATGCATCATTTGGGCGGATCTATTGCAGGATTTCTGAATGGGGGGTCCAAATGTGATGGGTGAACGGGACTGGGGGGTAATGGTCAATCTCCACGTCCTTCCACACGGAAAATATATATAAAAATAATAATAAATACGAGAAAAGGGGGGTCCGAACCTCATGGACTTCCCTCTGGATTCGCTACTGTAGAGGGTGTCCACATAGTTCGGACACCCTTCTGAAATTTGAGAATCTCCTTTTTTTAAATTATTAATATATAATTTTAAATATAATTAAAAAAATAAAATATAATAAACCGGGCTGGCGCAGCCGTTTAAATATGGGGTGGGGAGGGCATGACTGAATAAGGACGCCATCAGTCATTTGAAGGGCGCCTACAACTCAACGTACTCAACAATTATACAACACATTAAACGTATTCAACAATTATACAATATATTAAACGTACTTAACAAATATAAAACATATTTTAGAGCGCAAATTAAACGTACTCAACAATTATAAAACACATTTTAGAGCGCAAATTGTTATGTAAATTAATAAAAGAAATCACAGATAAATGCAGTAAATCATAAATTAATACAATGCCTATGAATGTATGTATTTTCATGTCTGTATAAGGATGTGCTGCTGTTTTATATAATATTTGATACAATTTTATACTGTGATTAAACATTGTTTAACCCATTTTTATTTTTAATGTATCTCCTGTAAACCCCATCTTGTCACTATGAAAATATTGTACACATTCCTCATATGCCATTGTACAATGGCCTGAGAGTAATAAAGTTCTTGTTCTTGTCGTAAAACAAAAGGGCGCCGCAGGGTGGGATGGCAAAGGTCCCCCGGGTACGCTGGCCCTGAATAAAAAAAAATAAAAAAACAAGAATTCCGCAAAACTTGATCCATTCGCACCCAACTTTAAAATGTTCAAGTTAGGCCTATCTAAAAAACAGCATGCTCCCGAAATCCCCAAATGATTTATTATGTAACAAAGCAATTATTTTACTTCTGAAATAAATATGCTGTGTATTAACATATACAGTCATGTGTTAACAATGAAATGTTATGGTCATTAAGGTTGTATTTTATCAATGCTTCCCTTTTAAAATATTACTATGTACTTTTATGCTCCAGACTTATTTAACTCATACCTTTATTTTAGTAGATTGTCCTCACATGCTGCAAATGGTATATCTGGTAATAAGGTTATGGATATATATATATATATTTAACACTTTCATTATCGTTTCAGTTTTGTTCATAGCTATTGATAGGTACAAATGGTACGGTACATCAAAACTGTATCACAGATAAAATTCAATGGTAAAATGAAAAAAAACTTCAGTAAACCGAACACCCCTTTAAACCGAACTTTTTAACTTGTACCGATGGTGCTCGGTTTAGAGGGGTTTCACTGTATTTTGTTTTATGGGTGTAGTCGTACAGGGCCCGCGGAGTGCATTTCAAAGTGTGGGGGCGGGGGGGGGGGTAAGTGGGCATTGAAATGTTGGTGATTGAAAGGCAGCAGCTTTCCTGCAGAAAACCCCTCAAACTTCAAAAACTTTCCGAATTTCGGCCATTTTATTTTGTCACCGATCCTGAAAATATTTTTATTCATCAGAAAAGAAATCTTTCAGTGATTTTTAAAATTAGTTGTCCCTTAAAATGTAAGGGGAGGGGGCACGACCCCCAGCTTACACACCCCTCCCACTCCGCGGTGCCTGTTTTATTGGCGTGATTTATTACTAAAAGTATTGGACATCTTTCTTTTTTATCCCTCTTATGACACAAATAAGAGAACAAATATTCATTTCGTCATCACAAAAATAAATATACTAACAGTTGTGATTTTAAATTTTATTATTATTATTATTGTTTTAATGGCGATTATTATAGACTATAATTATTATTACATGTGTACTGTTAACAGCGATTTCAAGTGTTTTAGATTTTGCGCAAAAACATTTAATATAAACGAACATTATAATAAACAAAGAAAATAGTTAAATCGACTATTGTCTCTGACATCTTAGAAGACCATAACTCAAATTTTTGGCATAAATAATAATTACTGATTCTGGCTCCAGGGGTGGGGTAGGGGGGGGGGCAGAGAGTCCGAAACCCCCTTTTTAATATTTAAATTAAAAAAAAAAAATTCCCGCTTAGAAGGACGTAAAAATTAACCATTTTCTCCCAGTCCTATTCTCCCACCACCTTTGGACCCCCCCCTCCCCACACACACCCACCTTTCAGAAATCCTGCATACGCGCCTGCTGTATAGGCCTGCTGGTTTGTAAACACAAACTGCTTTTTATTTAAAAAAAAAAAAAAAAAAAAAAATTTTTTTTATTTATTTACTTATGTTGAAAAAACACTATAGGCATTTATGTACTGACCTTGGGTTTGTTCAGTTATCGAATAGTTTCCCTGGTGGGAGGAGGGAAATCAAGGTCTACATACAAATTTATATCAACCCTACCAAAAAAATGGACAAATTTGGAATGGGGTAGCGGTAGTTGGGGTATATGAAAATTAGACTCAGTTCTGTGTATGAATAGGAAAATGTCATTGTGAACTATCCTTTAGGTAGGCATAATAGACAATATCAGGCCAGTAGGAACGACTTTGGGAGTGTGTACGTGTATGTGTGTGGTGGAGAGGGGAGGGGAGGAGATGGGGACAATGACGGATCGGGTATAAACTGTATCAGATTTTGGTTACAATAGCAAACATTAATGTGTAAAATATTTAATGAAAAAAATAAAATAAATTGATAGTTAAATAAATAAATAAAATATGCAACATTCGCCTTTCTTTAACACCCTTGTTTGGCAATCCTGAGTAGGCTTACGGGTCTACTAATTAATATAAAGGAGATAATTAGTATTACAGTTTTGTTGCTATGGTAATCAGTGGCAACCCAAAAGTTTTCAAATAAAGAAAAATGTCAAAATCGTATTGATATATATAAGTTTAATTGTTTTCAATATTAATGAAATAATAATAAAATAAATGCCTTTGTTTTGTTGATTGATCCACACTAAAGTTTTTTACAGCTGTTTAGTTGGGCTAATATAATAAATACATCGTGGTGATTGAACAAAATTATAATTATGACTGTCGATGTCAATTTGCAAGAGATTTTTTTTATATATAAAAGTGTTAAAGTAGTGTTTATTTCTTGTTTTATTTTGGTCAGCAACGCATAATGTCATAAAAAGAAAAGTCCAATCAAAATGACTAATATGTAAGCACTACGTCTGCGTTCAATTTTTGGCAGGCGCGAAATACCATCCAGCAGACGAGTCAAGAAAGTGCACGTGCCACGCAACTTTAAAATAGGGGTGTTAGGTTTTCTTATGGTATTTGTTAGTTATTTGTCTGCTATTTCAATGACTATTATAATTAAAACGTTAGTTTAGTAATTGCACTAACAGTTGAGTATATTGTTTGGAAATAGATACTCATTTATTGGTAAAATACAACGCTTCACTCTGTCACAATCACCCCTATATTGCAATTGACTACTCTTTTGGAAATACAGGGAAGCTGTCAGAAGCTATCGGCTGACACGGTACCTCTTGAGTTTGTTGCATTTGTTTTGTTGATGATTTATAAGAACTGTTCTCCTCTGTTTTGAACATGGTGAGTATGCTGCATATTTAAAGTATTAATAGTATAGGAATCGTTTGCAAATAAAAAATGGAGTAACTTCATTGAAACTTTGCAAGCAATTGTACAAAACGTAGGATTCGTTGGACATAATATGGATTGGAAAAGTTATCACCGATCAAATCAGGTAAGGTTTGGATCACTTTTCACTAGAACCTCTAAATATAGATCAAGATGGTTATTGTCTGCTAACCAAACTTTTTGTTGAAAACACCAATATATTATTTTTTCTAACTTTCATTCAAGTTTTATCATATTTTTCATTCATTAGTATTTAAATTCAGACTTCAGTGTTATTTCTAATGCGTATTTCTAAAGAACCACAGCCCGATGTTGTAAGGGTGATTTAATTTTTTTTTTTAGGCTTTGCTTCCATTTTCAGTTTAATTATTGTTAAATAATTGAATACTGTTCACGTAATACATTATAATTTATAAAAATGAGAACAAGAAAACCCAATTTGTTTTTAAAAAATATAGATAGTTTAAAACATTATTTTTTAGGCTTTTGCTTCCTTTTTCAGTTTAATTATTGTTAAATAATTGAATACTGTTCACGTTATACATTATAATTTCTAAAAATGAGAACAAGAAAACCCAATTTGTTTTTAAAAAATATAGTTTTAATTTATTTAAATTAAAAAGAAATTGTCAGTTATTCATAATAATCTTTAGTATAATAAAACTACATTGGTACTAACAATGTTAGGTGAATTGTATAGTCATTAAGACTAATCATCTAATGGCAATGCTTTCCATCTGGAAATAGAGCAATCCTTTTCTTACCAGAAAATCATTCCAGGTGAGAAATGTTTAATAAGGAGTGCTGTTTTTAGAACCTAAAATCTAAAATATTTTCTTGTGGAGATTTTACAACCTTTTCACTAATTAATTTTTTCAATTCAACAATTGATAAAGAACTTTGTTATTTTTGTAAATATGAAAGTTGACAAAAGTTGTTGGAATTAAAATGATGCCACAACAAACAAATTAAATGGTTAGTATTACTAACAGAACTACATGTAGGTGTCTCACACAATAAGCTGGAATTAAAGCAGTTGGCAATAACTTACCTGGGTTAAATTTTCAGAAATAATACCTTTCATGATATTATTGCCCTACTTACACTGTTAACAGGGGTTGAAAAATTATTTTAAAACTCACTTGTCCAAGGGCAAGTGTGACTTTCAGTTTTACTTGCCCGTATAATTTTTTCACTTGCCCACCAAAACACGGCATTATACCAGTGCATATTATATATGTATTATGCTAAGTGTATGACTTGCCGATTTTTAATAATTAAATTAACTAACCTGAAATTGCCTTTTGTATTTTGTCAATAGAAAGTTAAATTTTGCTCAGTTTCAGTTATTGATGATGTGACCATAGAAAATTTACAAGTCATTAATTTTCAGCAATTAAATCACGACAGGGTGAGAGTTCTGTGGAATCCGATATAAACACACATATGTATAAAGCAAGGGAATCAAGAAATAGTGTTTATTGATCAGCTTCTAATATTATACATACATGTATAATCTTTTCAAATCTGACACTACCATGCAAAATAAAACAAAATCATTGATCATGTAAAATGTATTGCTTGACGGTATGTTTAACATGCTATTTTTGGTAAAGTGGAATAGACTGTTGCAAACAAAATCACGAAGTCTATTGTCTACCAAGATATATATATATATATCTAAAAATGTGTCACTTGTTGATTTAGTGAGATCATAATCAAATACACGACTTTGTTTGAAATTAGTCCACACATATGCTTTTAATTTAACCTTCCCAAAAATACAGCATAGTATCTTAATTAATATTCAGTATATGTTTTAACAATGTGTTTTGATTGTTGATAAATCAAATGGGATGCCACATGATCTTCTATTTCTATCGTTTGGTAGAAATTTGCATTCATATTTTTCTTCGTGGTATTTTAAAAATCTTTTTTGTAACACGTTATCACTATTCAATTCTGTTTGTTTCCCCCACTAAAATAACTTTTAATGGGCTTTTGTGATATCGATATTAAATAACGCTTTCACGGTACACAGATCAAAAAGCACACGCAGGGATTGACATTAAGATTTTTGAACCACTGGCCCGGGGAGCCAGTGGATTTGTAAAGTTACTGCCCCCTCCACCCCCCAAAACTTAATGGCCCTCCCATAATAGTTACTGGACCCACTCCTCGGACATTTAGTATTAAAATTTTGATTAGCGACAATTGTTAATCAATGTAAATTGATCAGCAATTACTTATGTTTATTAGATTTGAGTAGTGATCTCTAAAATTTGTGGAGCGGGATCTAGCTCAAACGGTAGCGTGTCTGCCTGTGAACCGGTCGGTCGTCGGATCGATCCTTCTCAGTG
>JAULBS010008222.1:0-11256 GCA_032355785.1 Symmetromphalus regularis | reverse complement strand
TAGGTTTGGTTAGGGTCAGTTTTAGGGTTAGGTTTGGTTAGGGTCAGTTTTAGGGTTAGATTTGGTTAGGGTCAGTTATGTTGAAAAAATGAAAAAAATTATATAATTTTTTTTTAAATATAATTTAATTTTTTCTTTCTTTCTTTTCCCCACAATAAACCATGCCCCACTTTTTTAAGAATCACCACTTAAAAAAAATCCCTCTTTTAGATACTTGGAGAGTGGCGGACAGATTCTGTAATCGCTCCACTTGGAGGTTACAAACACTATACAAAGATAAGTAGTTTGATCACAATCCTATGCTGGGAACCTGTTCTTTGAATGCCGGAATGTTTTCAGGTCAAAACAGCAAAACATCATGGTGGACAAAATTTCGCCGAAAATTGCCCTTCTTCCCAGATGGATTATATATTCCCATCTGCATTATTCAGTGGTCATTTTGCCTTCAATAAGTCTTTATTATTTACAGACACAGTCGAATGTGTTTTTAGTGGAATATAGATGTCTGTTTTGCCGATGATTGTGGATTTCTGATCAGTTTATTTTCTACTTTGTACCGGCTCATGGGCAATGAGGTCACATGATCAGGATGGCATGACCTGATTGGACGGTGCGTTATTTACTGATGCGGCAACCATGTGCTCCGAGGTATTGAGATCACGTGATCAGAATGGCATTATCTAATTGGTCAATATGCTGTGTTTACAAAATAAAGATGCTCCAAGTGAGAACAACGACATGCAGGCTCCTGATGTCCCAACTTCAAAGCCTTTGCAAGGTATACCAGCACAAGAGCCATGCTGCCCACCGCTGTTGAGTCCAGATATCTGATGCAAATGTCTCTTTGTCCTGAAAATTTCATCTGATTATCTTGAAAAATAAATGAGATACAGATGTTTTTGTCAGTTTTCTCATCATTAACGATCACAGTAATTAAGCCTAAACGAATAAGAAACAAAAAGGAGAAAATAGGGTAATTTTGACGGGTCTAAAAAAAGTAATAACTTCCTTATTTCTGAAGGTAAATGGATACTCTTGGTGTCATTTTGTTCCTTATGGAATACCCTTTCTAATGAGACATGGCATCTTATTATCTAACAATTTTTTTTTGTCACATACCTACTAAGAGGCTAAGTAGGTAGGATTGGGTTTCTTGAAACATTTTTATTTTATTATAGGCCTAATATTTAACATTTTAAACATTGCTAGTAATATATTTTTTTGTTTATTAATTTTTTGCAGGAGTTTACATTACAGAAGAATTAATTGCATGTCGAAGGTTATATTCGTGTAAAGGAAGGAAAATGGACAAAATAGAGGATGTTACAATTGGTCCCTGCCCAGAGTCTAGGTACCTCAAACCTCTGAGAATGAATTATAAGCAGGTATGTTTAGAAATTAGCACAAAATGTTAAAACCCCATCTCCATTAGATCCACTTTATTCTTCAAAATAAGCACATTTTGCCTTAGAGATTACATTTCTTCAGATTTCAGTAGATAACATTTTTCTACATTTGTTGGTTTTTTCTTATTGGTTTACAGTGTCTTAATATAAATATTTAGTACTATACTTTGTTCTTTCAAAGTCTGCAAATGGTTTATTTATTTAATTTATATATATATATATATTTATATATTTATTTTATTATAGAAAAAAAAAATTGGGGGGATCAGGGGTGTAATTTTGGAGAACAATGTTAACTATGCTATGAATATCATTAAAAGAAAGTTATTTGTGTGTGCATATATAATAATATATAAACAATTATTTGTGAATTGAAGATAATACAGTTGTCTTTATCATTTGTTTGTATTTATAAATCTAATTGCAACTAATGTCTTAAGCTATCCATTGATACCTAGATTTTGTATGTAGCACAAGAATTAAAGAAGTTATGACTAAATTTATCAAACTCGGTAGCACATTTTTACTGTTTTCCATTGTAAAACGTAACCAGAGTTTGGTCGTTTTTGTCAGTTCAAAAACATCACAACTTTCTTAATATTTATCACACCAAAATGAATTTGGTACCACATTAATATTCATTATTCAGGATTGGAATGTTCCTAATTTCCTAAATGCTCTGACTAGATTTAGACTAGATTTAGACTTGGTTATACTGATATCGATATTCATAGAAATAGATATAGACCTGACTTGCCGAAAAATTGTCCATTTTGTTGTGATGTTTTGGAAGATGAATTTCTTTTTTTATTTCTGTGCCCATTATATACCAGTGCTCGGCCTGTCGGTCGCCACTGGTGCCAATTGTGACAGAAATACAAAAGTGGCGATAAAATAGTCAATGTGGCGAAAACTTTTGGCGATTTATTTTTTAGATCATTTAAAAAAAAAAAGACCGGTCTTCGAATGATTATAACCGAGTGCTAATCTGAAAACGAGTTAACGTTGTTGTTACATTGTAAAACACAAACAAACAAACCGTAAGCGTGTGAGCAATAACCAAAACTAATGACTGTGTTTAAGCCTGTACTCCTATCACAGGCACTATAAACACTTATTCCCACATCAGACAATAGACCACACTGTATATTGTCAGACCGCTTGGCATTTGACTGTATTCGGGCTTTTTTCCCTGCTCTTAGGGTAAAACAAAGGAATCAGTAATCAGGCTTATCGATGGCATCCTACTGTTTATGTTGATAGTGAAGTTTAACGTAGGAGTTTTACACTTATCATCTAACATAAAACAGATTCATTTGACTTTGTTTAGACAACTTAAAACCGTATTATATTTAAGAAAACATGAACTTTCTGTTTAAAACTTCCCAGCCTATCTATCTGTGTATCATTTCACATATTAACAGTATGGAGCGGAAACGTAAATTCGTGGATGAAGTCAAAGACTGTAAAATACGGAAACTTTCCTCTTTTTTCTCAAGGACAGATATAGAAAATTCGAATGACACTATAAATGTATCAGCAACACCGGAAAAAAAAAAATTCAATTCAGATGGTGGATGCCACAAAGGCTAAAACAGATATGGAAACAAAAAACAGACATAGAATTAGAGTATTCAGAGAAGAATGGCGATATTTACACCCATGGTTGAGATATGATGTCAAAACTGGTAAGATGCATTGTGACGTGTGTATATGATCAAACGTGAAGAATTCGTTCACCAGAGGATGTAGCATAATGAAGCAAGAAAATATCACCAAACATGAAAAGTGTCGAGGTATGATAATTATTTTATATTGAAACAATATTTTTTTTTTATTACATATATATGTAAATAAATAAATGTGGGAACATATTACATATGTGCAGAATATGATTTCAACAGAGAGAAGAAAATAGCAAGCATATTATTAATTCATCTTATTTAGGAGCGTATACTTTTATGTATATATGTGTAGAAAACGTTTTTTGTTTGTTTTTCGTAAAATGGTCAGGTAGAAAATAAACTATTACTAATAACAAGTATTTTTTTTACAGGTGAAAATAGCCACAAGATAGCTACTGAAATTGTTAAAGAGCAGAGTGGAGCCGTCCATGCTAGAGACATAGCGATAAGCAAGTCAGAGAACTCGGTAATCTCGCAGCTGAGAAATGTTTACTTTTTGGCAAAAGAAGACATTGCCAATTGTAAGATGGAGCAACTCACCCAACACTGCATCAACCAGGTAACTAACATATTTATATCATATTTCTTCTTTTGTTCAACATCCAGTAAATACTAAATTTGTAGACAGTCTGTGCGACTATCTTTATTATCACACTAGTCTAGTAGTTAATAATAATAACAATAATAATACACCAATTATATCATTACATTTTTACCAAAAATACTATAGCTCTTTATATGTAAACAAGGTTACAGCATTATTATAACTGAAACGCATTTAGATGTTATTATATAACATGTGATCGAAACTATTGCTTTAAGTTTATAACTGATATGATGTTACCATGTATTATATTTATTTTAGGGAGCTAAACAAAAACTTGAACTGAATGTGAATAAGCACACAACCTACACCAGCAACAAGGGTATAATACATTTTCAGAGGTGTATTAGTGAGGTTCTGCAAGATGAAATTGTTGAGAAAGTTAAAAACTTTTAGTATTATGACTGATGAAACAACTGACATTTCTGTCAGTCAGAATTTAGTTGAATATGTTAGAATTCTGGAGAACATGATGGGAAAGATGGAAATAAAAATGTATTTTTTGGGAATAATAGAGTTGAATGAAGGGCCAATGGCAGATAAAATACACAAGGTTGTTTTAGATGTTCTTGTCAGTAAAGGAATATGTGGAATGGCTACAGATGGGGCTGCTGTTATGGTGGGAACCAAATCAGGAGTTGTTACTCTAATGAAAGAAATTGTCCCCACACTAATTTCAGTTCATTGTTTTTCACACAGGTTAACTTTAGCTTCAGGGGAATCAGCAGATTCCGTCCCCTATTTGTTGAAGGTACATGAAATCCTGACTGCTATTTACAAGTACTTTGACAAAATCGCCTAAGCGAATGAATGCTTTAAAAGCAATGCAAGCAGTTGTAAATGGGTCGAACAAATGTTCTAGATTTAAAGAAGTATTTCACACTCGTTGGCTTAGTTTTGGTGGGGCTGTCAATGCTACAGTAAAGAACCACGAAGAGCTTATCTCTCTACTGATTCAAGACAAAAGTGCCAGGAGACAAGGTTTGCTCAAGAATGTGACCAGTGTCAAATTCCTGTACTGCATCCATTTCTTAACAGACGTTCTAGATGTTCTGACAATACTCTGTAAGAGTTGGCAGTCTGCGTCACTTGATTTCTCCATATCCACTACTAAAACACAGCACTAAAGTAACTGAAAGTTTGGGGGAAAAGCATGACGGGCCAGTTTTGGCAAAGTTCTTAACAAAATTACCTGAGCAATGTGGGGACACTTTGAAATTAGAAGGGCATATTGTCACGAAGAACTGAGTGAAGCTGCACAGTACTACAGTCAGTTTGGTGATGAGGACCAATCAAACAGGAAAGAATCTTGTCTTTCCAAATTTGTAGCATTTCATGATCTAATTGCCAAATCCTATTCTTCCTGTGTTAACACTACAAATGATGCATGCCAATTAGCAATAAGAACTTTTGATACGTATCCCACAGTATGTTTTTTGGCAAAACTATTTTTGACAATGCCAATTACCTCTACAGACTGTGAAAGAGGTTTTTCCCGACAGAATATAATCAAGACAAGGTTGAGAAATTCCCTTTTGATCAGTAATTTAGACAATTTGATGAGAATTAGTCTGCATGGGCCAAGTGACCAAACAGATATGGATTTCCATGCCACTTTTAAGAAGTGGGCTGCAAATGAACACCGATTTTTTAAATATATGAAACCTAAGTAAAATACCCCCAACTGATATTATTGTTTTGATATATATTTGCATGAAATATTTATATATATGTACACTGTATTTGCATGAAATATTTATATATGTACACTGTATTTGAGTAAAATATTTATGTATTAGATATGTACACTGTTCTTGATGAAATAAAATTAAAACATCCAATTTTGTAAAAGTATTATTCATTGCTAGATAAAAATGTATTGTGGTGAATTTATTTTTAATGTGGCTACAAAATTATGAATGTGGCGATTTAAAAAATATATCTGATTCCATAAAACCAGCAATAAGTAGACATATATACAAACATTGTTAAAGTATTAATTTAAGCATTAAAATAAAGTTTTATAAGGATATTATATAAAATTATATACTGAGTCAAACTATAAACTTCACAACCGTTCCATCTCGGCTAATTTGCAAATGTATGCATTATATGTAGCTCATACTTAGGAATGAAAAGACATTGGGATATACTGAGCACAATACAACTGCTGATACCTGTGCACTATGTATCGTCCCCTAAATCTCACGTCCGCACCAGCAAACCTTAGATGACATGGTAAATATGCAATATTTTGTTGCTTCATATCTCTAAGAAAAACAGATGGAATTTGTTCTCCTTGTTGACAATGGTAATTGTTTAAACACACTTTGTTCTCATTCATCACAAATAATTATAAGTGAATACTGTATTTGACCGTAACTAAACCCAGGGTCCAAAAAGATGTTAAAAAAGACAATGAACCAGGAAGTAGAAAATGAAAAAAAGCTTGTTTTCTTCATTGTTGTTATGTGTATATGAAAAAGAGAAGAAAAAAAATGATTCACTGCCAAAAATATTCAATATATTATTTTAATATAATTTAATAATTAAAATACTATATTTAATGTTTTATTCTGTGAAAATTGCCTGTCCATAAATTAATCAAAAAATAAAATCAATTCCAGGTGATTTTATTACTTTTATTCATAAATCCATGGCCAGAACTTTTGTATTACTATTAGGGCCAACTTAACAAAAATAGCCTCATCATGGCTCGTGAGTCATGTGTTTAAAATATTTATTACCCTAGTAGAAACCAGTGGCAGATCCAGAAAATACATTTGGGTTGGAGAGGAGCAATAATATGTACAAATGTAAACATAGGCTATTTGAGTGTCACGATACTGGATTCAATAACATTATTCTTATTTAAATGTTAATATATTATTATAAGGTTATTATTATAAAATATATATTTTGTTCTAAATTTCCTTTGTAACTTTTCACCTTATAAAAAAAAAATCATGACAGCAGAATAATGTAATTAAATAATGAAGACTAGACTGAGCATATCTCATGTGGATCATTATTATAATTCCTGAGTTGGAGATTGAAGACAAGAGTCGTTTAGCTTCATGTTAAAACATAAAAGGGATGAGATTTGCAGATTAACAACTCACAGAAATATACTTAAGACAAAATGACAAACAAAGTCAGTTACATAAACAAGTTACTGGTAGTCTGCATCAACCTCCCCACTGACCCCAGTTTCAGGGAGTTTCTTTTCGAATACACACCGATTAGAGTTATAAAAACACCTAACCAGAGCAAAAACAAACAAAAATGTAAACTGCATATAACAGACTATAACAACTAAGATTTTACAACTGTTTTATTTAGTAATTGCGATAAAATCACAACAAATCAATAAGACCACACCGTTTGTCATTCTGAAATTGTTGTGTTGTCTTTTACCTATTTCTTTCCTGAGCTCTGATTGGTCACTGTGCCATGTGACATGTCACACTGTATCTCCATTTTTTTTTTTTTCACATCAGTTATAAATTTTATGTAAGGCCAGAGGTTTTTTATTTTTCGTTTCTCAAACATAGGCCCCCCAAAAATAGGGTAGGATGGAGAGAAAAAAAAGTGACTAAATGTCTTGGGAGGGGAAAATTAAATTTGGTATTAAATTTTTACCAGTTTTACTCATTTAACTGGTCATATGCCTGTATATCTATACTCACTCCCTATGAAAAGAAATTATTCAACTTCAAAGTGTAAATTTAATGTTTTTGTTTAAACAATGGTGCAGGTTTTTTTCTTTTTTTCTTTTCTCACCTTCAGGACAGTTGGCAGAAATAAAATAAGTGTGAATTTTCACTTTTAATTTTATTTTAATTTAGCAAAATGTAGGGTTGGCTGGTTCGTGAACTAAATAATTAAAAAAACTTTGGCCTAAACAACTATTTCATGTTATTTAATAAACATTATACCAATGTTTAAATTTTAATACATATACGATGTACATGAAAATGTAGGTTTTTTAGCACATAACTGTATATGTATACATAATCAACCCTCGAAATTCAGATCACTTTGCAACAGCAATTTAGTTAATTGACCTCTCCTCCAGACGTGATTGACAGCCAGTCTTGACAATGAATTGTCCACTTTAACTATTAGCGCGTGAATCACTGACCGTCACCCATTACCTCAGACAAAGGCTTTTGTCTAAGACTCGCACTGTTTTATTTTTATTATTACTGAATTAATTGTTGTGTGCTGAAGCACAGTGATGGTGAAAAGATGTAGTTATGAGAAAGTTCTGTATTTTCCCCACTGTCCTTCTTATCTTTAACTTTATTAAATACATTCAGGCCGGCAAACGACAGCATGTATGAAGATTTTATTTTTACAATAATAATATTCATAGTGACAGTATGATATGACAACAGTTCTTCATAGAATATATACACAAATTTAATTCAAAAACAGACACTACTACTAAAAGACTAATTTTAAAGAAGGCACATGGTGACAAAAGTATGACATTATACAGTTAAAAATATATTTTTATTATATATATTTCACTTAGCAGCTAATATTGGAGATATGTAATTATGGTTTACTGAGTTTGCTTGTATTTTCAGTAATTAATTTTGAGATTTTACTTAGGGTGCCAATGTTTTTGCAATTAAACAGTTCTTTAAATTTTAGAGTGTTTTTTTTTTTTTTTAATAATAATAATATGGCTTTATAAGTTTTTCATGTGTATTCTTAAACCCTAACCTGTTAGGGGAAGTCAAAGATCAACTCGAACAGATATGTCTGTAAAAGGTAATTGTTGAAATTGCTGAATTCAAGTCAATTCGGCCCCTACACAATATGCAAAAAAATACCTTACATCCCACCTCCACACACGCCCGCCCCAAACTCATTTAACCATTTATGTTGAATCATTAATGAGTAATTATTAATAACATTAACACAGCTATTGTAGGATGATAACCCCTCTACAACAGTCTAATGCATTTTAATTTCAATTTTTCAGCCCCTACATAACAAGCAAACAAAAAGGTTATCCCCCACCTCCACACTGTCTCCAAATCAATTTGACAATTAATGTTGAATTATGAATGAGTTAATATTAATACTTTTTAATATAAAATCTATATTTATATACATGTTCCCTTCCTGGAAGTGGAGGATAGGGTGGGTATGGAGCCGGAGTGTATGCAGAGATCCCCCTTTAATTTGTGTTGAAAAATTAAATTTTTGAAATATCATTTTGAGCATTTTGACATTACTTTGGAGAAAAATTTACACCTATTTTCAATAGAAACAAAGCTGTTGTAAGTTGATAATCCCTCTACAACAGTCTAATAATGCATTTTAATTTCAATGTTTCGGTCTCCATACAACCTGGTGGCCCCAACACAACATGCATTTTAATTTCAAACTTTCGAAGCAAAAAGTGAATGTGTGGGTGTGTATGTGGCGTTGGGAGGGGGGGGGAGGAGGAATAATTATATAGCCATTACCCTGTCCAAAAAGTGGGTGATGTGTCCCTGGCCCATTCCCCAGGATTTACACCTCTGCGTGTTCTGATGTTAAAATCAGGAATAAATGTATATACCTATATATCATTTGTTTAATTATAAATAACTTTGAAGTTTAAAATAGTTTGCTGAAGACAGATACCTACAAACTATATTTTTTATTGTTTAAACATTCAGCATTTTGTCAACGAAGTGTACCCAACAGAGGAGTTTCGTTTCAGTCATAAATTTCAAAGAAACGTTTGACGGTAGATCAAGCAGTTACTAAATTGCACACCTCGTCCATGTATCTTATCCGCCATTACAGTAATGTTTGTCTAACTTAGCAACTTCGGTTATATCCCTTGCGGGAGGCATGGTTAATTGGAGAGGTCAGTTTAATAATTATACATGTACAGATTTACATTTTATAGCTTTATTTAGTACCAAGTCTCCATGTTTATAAACTGAGACAATTTCAAGATTATACTTTCCTTTTGATATTATTTTGACACAATTGATGACTCCGAACTTGTTTCACAGTAAAGATTTCCACACCAAGTAATTTTTTAGCTTTTAGACACTATAGAATATTACCTAATATATTTCAACTTATTGACTTCATGAGTATACCATGGTTTGTTTTGTTTAATGACACCACAAGAGGACATTTATTTATTAATCATCGGCTATTGGATGTCAAACATTTGGTTATTTTAACACGTAGTCAAGTGTGACTCAGCTTCCAACGGGTTTTGAACCACTGACATCAGCTTGAGAATTGGATATTCTACCACTGGATCGTGGAGACTCACTTATAGCATGGATGATATCAAATGGGAAGCTATAACATTTCTGTGTTTTTAAAATCAACAAAATCATCAATCTCTAATATCTGTAATTATGTGTTTTATTTAATATTATTTCTTAATACACAACCAATACAGGAATTATCACCTTGCAGTGAGGGTCACAGGAAAATTATAAAAAGACAGCAACTACTAATAAGTTGTTAAAAGTCGGTTTGAACCATTTGAAAATGGCAGAACCATTTCACCCATTTTATTCTGTAAACAATTGTTGTAAGTGCTGAATTAAAAAAGAAAAAAAATTATGAATTAACAAAAAATATATAATTATTATAATAAAATTTAAACAACCGTTTGGATGCTTACACAGACAACCACAATAACCTATCCAAGTAACCCGTTATCTGCAGTGATGACATTTAATGGGAATTCCCAGATGACATCACCACTTAAAAGAGAGATCCCATTTCTGTTTATGACAGATACTGTAAATCATTTTTATGATAGCTTTGAAAATATATCGTACATGTATACATGTATCCAGGCATAGAAAATTATTTTATAAATGAACTTGCCTTTGGGTAAGTGAAAATTAAAAACTTACTTGCCCTGAACTGTACAATACTTGCTCAATTTTTGTATGTGCCAGCAACACAAACTTGTTATATCTTCATAAAGGTGACAACTCTAACATTACTGATGGTTGCATACCAGTACTAACTAAAATGCTATCGATGTTTTGTTATTTTGTTGAGTAAGAGTAATTCGCTTACATACAAGTTAAAACAATTTTAAGACATAAATAGTTAAAATACAGGTGATCCAAAGCATTTTTCCTAGCATAAGGTAAGTGCTAAAAAACAAAACAAAAAATAACAAACAAACAAAATCATGGGCAAGTTAATCATTGGCTTTCAATGCATTGGCCTTCCCCTTATTGATATAAATAATGAATCGTGGAAGAGAAGAAAAACTTGAACAGAAATACAGCGGTTACCAAAGAAGAACAGGCACTTTATATTCAATGATAGTTCCACTGTGTAAAGTAACTCCACGAAGTGTTGGGGATTTTCTAGTCCGAGTTTCTGACGTTAGACAGTATGATGTTTGCTGTCTATAGGTGTATGGTAGCCAAGAAATGCAGCTTTAATAAGAAACTATTGACAAATATAATAGTACTTACCTTTAGATAAAAGATTTTCGAGTTAAATGATAACAAATATTCCGTATATTAATCGCTAATAAACGCACAACAAGAAAAACTCCCTT
>JAULBS010008211.1:0-11256 GCA_032355785.1 Symmetromphalus regularis | reverse complement strand
TACATATGTCAGAATGACCATATGATTGATGTCCAATAGCCGCTGATAAGATTAAAAATCAATGTGCTCTAGAGGCGGCGTTAAATAAAACAATCTTTAATTTGTTTCCACTTCCTTCCATTTAACTTTTCCAACTATACTTTTTTCCTTTTTTTTTCCATCTAACTTTTTTTTTTCTTCCTTTCTTGTAGCCCATAATCCTATGCCTTTAGTCCATTATTCTGTCCTTTTTACATTCAACTGTATTGATATCAATCTAACTTAGACACTTGTTACTGAGTGTTTAGATTGTTTACCAACTTCTTCACATGTAGTCTTAAACTTACTCTAGATATTAATGCTATATAAACTGCATTCTATGAGATTCCATGAGTGTAGAATTTTATATTCCTGGATTATAGATTTCTATATCTCATCCCTGACAGCATATTAAGTAGCATCGGTTGGAATAGCCATATCCCACATTCAAACATATGAATGATTATTTTAATCTTATGGTCAAAAGTATGAGAGCAACATGTGTAATATAGTATTAAATAATACTGTGTATAATTTCAGATTGTGAGATAAACATGTTTAACAGAGTATTAAATAAAAATGTATATAATTTCAGATTGTGAAAGCAACATGTGTAATATAGTATTAAATAAAACTATAATTTCAGGTTGTGAAAAAAACATGTTCAATATAGTATTAGATAATACTGTGTATAATTTCAGATTATGAAAGAAACATGTTTAATATAGTATTAGATAATACTGTGTATAATTTCAGATTGTGATATATAGTATTAAATAAAACTGTATAATTTCAGATTGTGAAAGAAACATGACTGTGTAATATAGTATTAGATAAAACTGTATAATTTCAGATTGAGAAATAAACATGTGTAATATAGTATTAGATAATACTGTGTATAATTTCAGATTGTGAAAGAAACATGTGTAATATAGTATTAAATAAAACTGTATAATTTCAGATTGTGAAAACAACATGTTTAATATAGTATTAGATAATACAGTGTATAATTTCAGATTGTGAAAACAACGTGTAATAAGGTATTAAATAATACTGTGTATCATTTCAAATTGTGATAACAACATGTTTAATAAAGTATTAGATAATACTATGTATAATTTCAGACTGAAAGCAACAAGTTTAATAATGTATTAAATAAAACTGTGTATAACTTCAGATTATGAAAACATGTTTAATATAGTATTAAATAAAACTGTGATTAATTTCAGACTGTATGTGTTTCATACTTTAAACATGACAACAATCATGTACAGACCCATGAAGAAAACGCTAGAGGAAAATTGTTCTCGGGGTAAGTTGAAAATTAATTTCAGTAATGATTAAACTTTTTGTCTTTCAGTAATTTTCTCAGATTATTTTTTATTGTGTGATTAATTATAAGAAAGACATTCGTCACAAGAAAATCAGTTCATTGTGGTTTTATAAAGTGAATGCCAATGATTAATCTTTTAAAGATCTGTTTCTTAATAATCTCATTGCAACCCCTGAAATTGCCTGCAGCAATCAGCAATGTTGAGAAGATTGCCACAGAGTTTTCTCATTCTCTGAAGCATTTTGTTGCCGCAGACTAATTTTTTTTTTCCAAGGTGTATTTTTTTCTTATTAAAAATAAAGTATACTTTACACTAAAAATGCTGTGGAAAATGTGTGTGTGTGTTGTGTGTGTTGTGTGTGTGTGTGTGTGTGTGTGTGTGTGTGTGTGTGTGTGTGTGTGTGTGTGTGTGTGTGTGTGTGTGTGTGTGTGAGTGACTGTGTGTGTATATGTGTATGTGCAAGCATGCGTGTGAATATGTATGTGTGTGGATGCATGCATGTGAGGATGCTTATGGAAATGTGATGTAAGTTAACTGTATGTTACATTATATTTTATGCTTCTGCCATTTTGGCAAAACCTCTGTTTATTGTGTAAGATAGTACTCATTTGATTTGTAATAATAATATATTAAAGAAGTAATAAAGTTTTGTATAATTTAATTACACAAGTGATTACAGTCAGACATTTAACCAAAATCTCACGCACTGAACTTAAGACAAATTCAGGTTTTAATTTTAGTGAAATAATTTAATATTACTCAACAAATTTATACTCTCTTTTGATCAAACTCTTAGCAATGGATTAATTTGATTTCCTTTAATAACTTCTACTTTGAACATTCCATTAACCACTGTCAGTTTTTTTGTTCAAATCAATGCTGTTTCTTCTCTTTTTTGTTTTTGATCTTGCAAAATCATCATTCAAAGCACATTCCAGTGTCTGCGGGTTAATATGTTATATAATAAAGAAACAGATTAAATATTGATTTCATGTATTTTCAGTTTTCTGATTATTGTAGAAAACATTATCTTCTGTAAATCATAAGAAACTATCTCTGCTAGTATGAATCACAAAAAAAAACTATATCTAAAATGCATTCCTGATAATAGCATATTCCTGTTATTTGCATAATATTCTGATGCACAGAACCCTTTTTATGCAAATGTATACAAAGAATTTCTTTTAATTGCATAATATTATGCTTTCTTTATGATGTCTTGTTAATTGCATAAGAAAACTTAGAAAACATTTTTTTTTATCTTCCAAAGTACCAAAAGTCATGGCAGATCTTAGCATTTTTATCAAATAATCACAAAATAACCACAAAGTAAGTGTAACTGTATACTATTTTGGTATCTGTTATAGCATTCAGGTTACCTGGTCAAATAATTCCTTACTTTATTGTATATTTCAGATTTTTGTTATTACCCTATTGTAAATGTGCTTTGATTTTATGCCAGATATGACAAGAATAGTAACATCATTTTAAATTGGTATTTCTGATAAAAGAATAATCCTGTTAACTGTATAAAATATTTGGGCAAAGTGTCTTGCCAATTACGAGGATTCTACTGTATTTATAGGTAGTCTGCAGGCTGCTAAAAAGCCTCCCATTAGTGTAAAGTATAGTGCAGACTCATTGATCTACATTTAATCACAATTTATGGAAGGAAAGTGGCAGATTGATGGTGTAACTGTAATCAAGGAGAAGCACATAAAATAAAACCATATTTTTTTATCCATTCTGTTTTTGGGAGACATGGTGGGGGAGGTAACATTTTATTTTTATTTTTTATTATAGTTGAGACTATATTTTTTTACAAATATATAGAAATATGCATAGTATAAAAGAATCTTTGAAGATAAAAAAAAAAAACAGCCTGTGGTGGCAACAGATTTGTGTTTGAAACCAGAAGTTACAGTTATCATAATTGTGTTTAATAGATAATTAAAGAAATTCAATGATTTTATAATTATCTTCTTTTCATTTTTGTTAAATTTACTTTTCTTGCTTATATTAACTTATTTTAATAAACTCTTCTGGAGCTAAGTAGTTATCAAGCCCACTGTTGACACAAATTCTGACTTTTATTTCTTCTCTACCTTACAGTAACATACAACCGAATTTCAAAGTGTGGGGATGGAGCTAATTTTTATGGGTATATAAAATATGCTAAACCGTGAGTGCTGCAGGCACAATGCCCTTCAAGGAAAATCTTAAAATATTAAATCCCTTTTTAGCGATTCTGGCATGTTTTCAGCTTATTACCTGAGGCATTTAAAAATATATTAAAAACTGACAAAAAAAGCCCCCCCCACCCCACCACCACCCAGCTCCCATGGGCCTACCTTATTCCTATCACCAACAGATGATACCCAACTTTACGCTGTATTCCTTGAATACCATCTCTCCTCTCAGACATTTACAAATTTTCATACAATGCATCTCATATCACACAATAACAAACTATTGGTGTGTGCCATAATGGTGGAATCTTTTGGTCGAGGACATTAACATGCATTGGCTGGGTTTGAAGAGGATGTTGATTGTTAAAGCCTCATCACAACATTAGCAATGAGGGCTTATTGATTTGTGACAGCTATAAAGGTTTTATTACATGTCACTTGAAAGGAATTTCTCGTTCCTTTCTTCTGCCCCACACCCTTCATACCCTTCATAAGAAGACTTTCTATATAAATCTCTATTGTCTCTGAAGTACAGGGATACTCAACCGAAAAAGAAAGTATGAATGTGATCAATAGTCATTTATTTCATAAACCACACAACTTTCATGGCAGAAATTCTGGAAATAGATATCCAAACCATTTACATATTTCAGTATTAGACATACTTATTTAGACATATTTCCGTATTATACATATACAAGTTTAGACATATTTCAGTATTAGACATACAAATTTAGACATATTTCAGTATTAGACATACAAGTTTAGACATATTTCAGCATTAGACATGTACTAGTTTAGTCATATTTCAGTATTAGACAGATACTAGTTTTGACATATTTCAGTATTGGACAGATACTAGTTTAGACATTTCAGTATTAGACATACTAGTTTAGACATATTTCAGTATTAGACATACTAGTTTAGACATATTTCAGTATTAGATAGATACTTGTTTAGACCATTTCTATATTAGATACTTGTTTAGACATATATGTAGTAGACTTCTAAATTAGACATACTACATATAGTTTGGACATATTTCAGTATTAGACATATGCTAGTTTAGATATTTTTATATTATGTAAATATTTGTTTACATATTTCTGTATTAGATGTCAATTTAAACATATTTCTAGATTAGACATACGGTACTAGTTTATACACATATTGTTATGTTGGATTTTTGATATACATGTAGACATATTTCTGTATTAGATTCTAGTTATAGACATATTTCTGTATTAGATTCTAGTTATAGACATATTTCTGTATTATATTCTAGTTATACTTATAGACATATTTCTGTATTAGATTCTAGTTATAGAGATATTTCTGTATTAGATTCTAGTTATAGAGATAGTTCTGTATTAGATTCTAGTTATAGACATAGTTCTGTATTAGATTCTAGTTATAGACATATTTCTGTATTAGATTCTTGTTATAGAGATATTTCTGTATTAGATTCTAGTTATAGACATAGTTCTTTATTAGATCCTAGTTACAGACATAGTTCTTTATTAGATCCTAGTTATAGACATATTTCTTTATTTGATCCTAGTTATAGACATATTTCTGTATTAGATTCTAGTTATAGACATAGTTCTGTATTAGATCCTAGTTATAGACATAGTTCTTTATTAGATCCTAGTTATAGACATATTTCTGTATTAGATTCTTGTTATAGACATATTTCTTTATTAAACAGATGTTTGAATTAGACAAATACCATAATTCTTTTTATATCTTTCTGTGTTAGTCATGCTGATTTAGAAAGTGGACCAGACAGTGTATTTTATTTAAAAGGGATTCTTCATTTCATTATTCATTATAAGAACACTGAGTAAAGACTGCAACTGTTTCTGATTTTTGGTTGCGGCTTCCTGACTCGATTGATTTGGAGACACGGAGACTGAGATTGTATATTGAATAAATGCATAGAGGTTTATTAGTATAGTGTACTCAATACAAACTGGAGATGGATACAGCTTTGTGCTAAATTGCCAGCTGATATGTAATGGGTCACTGGATCGATCCCTCAAGTATATATATTGGGCTATCCCTCTAGATATATGGGGCTATTTCCTATGCCACTCATTGCTACATAACTGGTATTTATCCTGCAAATGATTGTCACAAAAAGTGAGTGATTGCTGGTTTAGTGGACTCTTAGACTTAATCAGAAGCTACATGTATTAGGTATGAAATGCACAGTATTTTTAACACATGGGAGTGGGATGTAGTTCAAACGGTAGGGTGTCTGTCTGTGAAGCTCATCCGATCGATCCTGTTCAGTGAACCCATTTGCAGTTTGGGCTATTTTACGTTTCAAGTCCAACCAGTGGTTGACAACTGGTTTATCAAAGGCTGTGGTATGTGCTGTCCTGTCTGTGGGACGGTGCATATAAAAGATTTCTTGCTGCTATGTGGCAGCAGTGGGTTTTCTTTAAAGACATGTCAGAATGACCATATGTATGACGTCCAATAGCCGATGATGAGATATAAATCAGTGTGCTCTAGAGGCATCATTTAATAAAACAAACACTACTTTTATGTGATTGACGTTCAATAGCCGAAGATAAGATAAAAATCAGTGTGCTCTAGAGGTGTCGTTAAATAAAACAAACTTTAATTTATTAAGTATTTTTAAATTTATACTTTAAAATAAATGAACAGAATTAATTAGTACTTAGAAATATGTAACAATTTAACTTAAATTGAATTTATTGAATTACATGTACACGGTAAGCTTTAAAAATTTGACAATCTAGCAACAATTTAATTAACATCACAATTTTTATATCACAGATTGCAATGCAGTACTTATTTTTCACTCTAATAAAAAATAAACTTTTATGACAATTTTTAAATAAAAAAATAAGTTTTTTATATAATTATGTATTCATTCATTACGTTATTCATGATTTTCTATTCTTAAACTAATATAAAAATAAAGAAGCAATCATTCTTTTAAAAAAACCTAAAACTATTATATTTTCTAAAAACTTACCATTCTATTCTTAAACTAATACATGTATATAAAATAAAGATTGAAATAATCGTTTTTTTAAAAAACCCTCTAAAACTTGTATTTCTAAAAACTTACCATTTGCTATTCTTAAACTAATATATAAAATAAAGAAGGAATCATTCTTTAAAAAAACCTCTAAAACTTGTATTTCTAAAAACTTACCATTTTCTGATATCCTTTCATTGTGAAAACCATTCACCTTTAGTCACCTCTGACACCATGTTCGTAATTATTTAATATCAGAGAATCCCTTGTCCACTTGTATATCTTATTCCCTGCACAACTTACAGCCCATATCACTGGCTTTTACACGCCACTCATCGCAGTATCTAACATTGATTAGCGATCAGGGAGAAATAGTCATATTGATTGTAAAAACTCTCCAAACGTGTGTGCCCAAATCATTCTGCCTCTCTCAAATAGGGTTGTTTGAAGCAATAATGAGGTTTGTGGGTAAAAGGCTTCTCATTTGTAAGTCTTTTTCCGTGTCTCTTGATAAACGTGATTATGGCGAGTGACGCAGGTAATCTGCTCCAGTCGTCGATTGCTGATCATATTAGATCATATTTGCATTCACAGGGTTTATGAAGACGTTTTCATTCTGGGTTTTTTCTTTTGGCAATAGATCGTGTACATTGAAGTGTTTAGATAGGATTGAGAATATTTTCAGTACATACATTTTTGTTATTTTTCAGATTGCATGTCAAAATAAAAAAAAATTTTTTTTAATACATCATATATGCTGGAGTGTTTGGATGGAATATTGAATATTTTCTACAGATTTGTTCATGTGATATATGCATTTTCCAGATTACATTCAAAACTAATTTTTTCTTTTCTCAGAAAAAGATTAATTTAAGGAAAACATATCTGTTGTTACGAAGCAAATCTGACTTGTGCACCTCCTAATATTGAGCTTTTCTGTTAAACTCGATCAATGGCCAGTATTTTCTATTCCATCTAGTTGTCCACAACTGATATTTGGGTGGGGTGGGGTGAAAAGTGAGCCTCATTGTGGTAGAACAATGGATTCTGAAGCTGAAGACTGTGGTTCAAAATCTGTCAGAGCTGGCTAACACTTGACTATGTGTCAAAATTACCAAACATTTGATATCCAATAGCCAATGATTTATAATTCTATGTGCTTTAGCGGTGTCATTGAACAAAAAAATAAATTGCATTAAAAGTGTGTTATATATAAAAGACCTTAAGCTGCTAATAAAAAACAGAAAGAAAGAAATGTTTGTTTAGTGATGCCACCGTACATTATTTATTCTAAAGACAATTTTGTTTTATTTAACGACGCCTCTAGAAAACATTGATTTTTATCTCATCAGCGGCTATTGGACGTCAATCATATGGTCATTTTGACATATGTTTTAAGAGGAAACCTGTTGCCGCCACATAGGCTACTCTTTCCTATAAGCAGCAAAGGGTCTTATATGCACCATCCCATAGACAGGACAGCACTTACCGCAGCCTTTGATGAACCAGTTGTGGACCACTGGTTGGAACGGAAAATTGCCCAAACAGCAACTGGGTCCACTGAGAAGGATTGATCCAATGACCGACCAGTTAACAGGCAGACAGGCTACTGTTTGAGCTACATCCCGCTCCACATTGTTTATTCAGCAGCTGCTAGATATCAAACATAGTGTTTGAGACTCATGGTCTTTAGAGGAAACTTGCTGCTATCATTTCAGCTACATCCCGCTCCACTATGGTTTATTCAGCAGCTGTTAGGTATCAAACATAGTGTTTGAGACTCATGGTCTTTAGAGGAAACCTGCTGCAATCATTTTAGCTACATCCCACTCCACATTGTTTATTCAGCAGCTGTTAGATATCAAACATGGTGTTTGAGACTCATGGTCTTTAGAGGAAACCTGCTGCTATCATGTTTACTCTTTCCAAATAGCAGCATGGGATCTTCTGTATTTGCTTCCCACATACCATTGCATTTGTTATACAAGTCATTAACCACTGACTGGAACAAAAAATAACCCAGTACATCCACTGAAGTGGATTGATTTGAGGACACATTATACATCATACTCCTTAACTGAAGGAGCGTGATGTAGCTCAAACAGAAGCGTGTTTGCCTGTGAACTGGTCGGTCGTAGGATCGATCCTTCTAAGTGGATCCATTTGCAGTTTGGGCTATTTTCCATTCCAGCCAGTGGTCCACAACTGGTTTATCAAAGGCTGCGGTATGTGCTGTCCTGACGGTGCATTTAAAAGACCCCTTGATGCTTATCGGAATGAGTAGCCTATGTGGCGGCAGCAGGTTTTCTCTAAATACATATGATTCATATTATTCACATCCAATAACCGATAATAAGATATAAATCAATGAGTTCTAGAGGTGTCGTTAAATAAAACAAACGTTACTTTTTTTTTACCTTAACTGAAAAACAAAAATACCTGATTAATTTTAGTGGAAGTGGGGATTTTAAGTAGGTCACATGTTGAAAATGTTTTATTTTTATCACCTAATAGCAGCTGATAAAAAAAGTTTTAGGAATGAAATGTCAAATTAAAGCCTTTGTACTGATTGTATTGATTTCCCTCAGTGTGTGTGTGTGTGTGCGTGTGTGTCTATTTTCAGTTACTAAAGACATTGAATTTGAAAATTGAAATTTAAGTAATTTAATTTTTTTAAATAGCTCTCTATGTTTGACAAATATTGATAAATCCATTAGTCTTTCAAAAAGGTTGGGCTGGTGACCAGCATTTATATTTATTTTAAAAGTAAAGCTTATTTTATTTAACAACGCCTCTAGAGTACATTGATTTTTATCGTATCATCGGCTATTGGATGAAACATGTGTTCATGCTGACATATTTCTTTAGAGGTAACCCATTGCCGCCACATAGGCTCCTCTTTCCAATAAGCAGCAACAGGTCTTTTATATGCACTTTACCACAGACAGGATAGCACATACCCTGGTCTTTGATGAACCAATTGTGGACCACTGTTTGGAATGGAAAATAGCCCAAACTGCAAATGGGTCTACTGAGAAGGATCGATCCGATGTCCGAAAGGTTCCCAGGCGGACACACTACTGCTTGAGCTACATCTCGCTCCCCTGTATTATTGTAATAAAGTTTGGAATTTTCACTTGCCTAGAATTTAACTAGTTAACCAATGGTTAATGAATTTGGTAAACTCTTCTACATGTAGTATCAGAAATGTTTTAGAATGACTAAAAAGTCTGATTAGTTTGCAAAGAAAACAAATGTTTATGTATTTATTTATTTTTTAAATAATAATTAAGAAAATAAACTTTAACTGTTAGAATAAAAAGCGATCTTAGTGAAAATATTTTCTACATTGACTGAATTTTTATTTGGGTGCATTGACTTCACAACACCGGCAACGGTGGAGCAGTTGTTAACTTACTGGTACTCAGAAAGAGTAGCCTATGTGGTGGTAGTGGGTGTTCTCTAAAAGACCATGAGTCACAGAATACCATAATAACAGACACCTAATAGCCACTGAATAAACAACATGCTGGAGTGTCATTAAATAAATGGAGCAGGATATAGCTCAAATGGTAGCATGTCTACCTGTGAAGCTGTCAGTCGTCAGATCGATCCTTTTCAGAGGACCCTTTTGCAGCTTGGGCTGTTTTCCATTCCAGCTAGTGGTCCACAACTGGTTCATCAAAGGCTGTGGTACGTGCTGTCCTGTCTGTGGGACAGTGCATATAAAAGAACCCTTTCTGCTTATCGGAAAGAGTTGCCTATGTGGCGGAAGTGGGTTTCCTCTAAAAATAAATGTCAGAATGACCATATATTTTATGTCCAATAAGATAAAAATCAATGTGCTCGAGAGGAGTCGTTAAATAAAAACAACTTTACTTTTTCGTTAAAAAAACTATCCTTTCCTTAAACAAACGATCCTTTCCTTGACTTTACAACACCTGGACATCTTTTTTCCCTGTTTGCTCTTTACTCTTCTGTTCTATCTCTGCTCTTCCTCGCACAGAATCACAATCACTTATCTGACTGCATCTCATTCTGGTAGAGGCTGACGCTAACGAGGCCAGCCCTAATTGTATGATGCCTTTTCCAGCAAGATCTATGATGGCTTAAGTGTTCTCATTTGTTTTCTTGTCACATCTCCTGATTGGATAAAACCAGAATATCTCAGATATTTCCACGTATTGATTGGCTAGATTGAGTATTTGGTGACACTTTCCACTTCAGAGCTAAGATCATCAAGAAAGGAGAATTAAATTATTCTGTGTTCATTGCATGAATTCTGTGGTTGTCCGGAAAGTCAGAGTTTTTTGTTTGTTCTTTATTCAGATTTCTCCTCCCAATCTTTTAACATCTTTTATTGTTTCAAAATACAAACAACAGTTACTATAGTTTTAATAAATTGAAATGTCATCCCTATCTGTGAATAAAACTAAACTCCAGGTTTATCTGCCATTTAATATTATATAATATAAATCAGATCTTTATACTGATTTGTTTTTAATGTTTTACATCTAACCAATATATCACCCCAAAACCCAATGTTTATATTTTGTGCTGTGAGGTCATTAAACAAACAAACACAATGGTTTGGTTGGTTGGTTGGTTGGTTGGTTTGGTTTGGTTTGGTTTGGTTTGGTTTGGTTTGGTTTGGTTTGGTTTGGTTTGGTTTGGTTTGGTTTGGTTTGGTTTGGTTTGG
>JAULBS010008200.1:0-11258 GCA_032355785.1 Symmetromphalus regularis | reverse complement strand
ACACACACACACACACACACACACACACACACACACACACACACACACACACACACACACACATACATACACACACATATACACGCATACACATGCACGCACACACACGCATTATTCTGTGATGAATATTGGTACTGATACAAATTAAAGTTAAATGTATATGATATGGTGTCCAGTATTGTAGAATATTTTAGTACTAAAATTAAAACACTAATACAACCACAGACTTTAAAAAAACGCTATTGCTATAAAGACATTTCACAAGTAATTTTTTTTTTTTACGAGGACTGCCACCGGGACTCGTACCGAAGATCGGGTCATGCCAGGGCCGGCGCTGCCGTTTTAAATACTGGAGGGGGAGGCAAGACTGAATAGGGGTGCAATCAGTCATTTGAAGGGCGCCTACAACTTAATAAATGTGCCACATGCAAATCCTTAAAAGCTACAAGACGTATTAAATAAATAATATAAGTTACATTATATATTGAACAAATAAATTATAGGAACCAACAATATTATGACTTCATATGTACCGCAACCCTGTTAAAATGGATACAAACTCATATATTATACAGCGCCTATTGTCGCAAAAAAGGTGCTGCAGATTATCGGAGGGGGAGGCAAGTGCCCCCTAGCCCACCGGCTGAGCCGGCCTTGTGTCATGCTAATTATGTTGTAGCAGGGCCGTCAAGAGCGGCGATAGGCCCCGAGGCGGGGTGCTGCTTAGGGCCCCCTCGTAGGGGTCCAAGAGACGAAGCAGATATTGAGACTAACATATCTATGATATATTATTTTTTTCGGGCCCTTAGGTGTTCACGGGCCCCGGAGCACTTGCCTCTGCTAGCTCCCCCCCCCTCCCCTGTGGGACTGTTGCAGGGTGATTGCGTTTTATCTTCTTGAATAATTTTCAAATTGAAAATGGCCGATGTTTTGTTTTTGTGTTGTTTATAATATGCCTTTAAGGATTATTTTCTTTTGTATTATTGATTTTTCTTTTAGTTTGAATTCTACATTAGTGAACAGCCGTCTGTGATGGAACAGCACACGCTAAATGAACTGATTCCCGCCAGGTATGCAGGTAACATAAAAGTGAACACAGAGGAGGTGCTCAAACTACACGACCTGCTCTACCCCATACACATTCCACCGGTCATCATGCACAGAAAAGTCTTAATCCATGGGAAATAATAAAAAAATTCATGATTTTTTAAAAACGTTGTTTGCTGTGTTGTTATTGTTGTTGACGGTAATGATGATGATGTGGCAATTATGGGGTTCTCCCCCCTCACCCCCGCTAATTTTTCCATTATAATTTTGTTTAAACTTTATTTTGACTTTATATTAATATCTATAATTAGACCCTCTTACGAAATTGCTGGATCCCCTCCAGAATTATGCATTGAATAAACACAATTACTGAGTGGGATATTTTGTACGAGACAAAATCAGCATAAAATCTTCAATCTTAAAATGCAATATTTTAATAAGTGTACATTTGTTTATTATATACTGTATACCGTGATCATGACCTAGTTTCGTTTAATATTAAAAATATACTTTACACCAGGTGAAAGAAGACACCTCTTGAACGTTAACTTTGATTGCGTTATCTCCGAAGTATTCAGTGGCGGATCCAGAAAATCCCCTTGGGGGGGAGAGAGCGCTAAAGAAACCTCGGATACTTTAACGTTAAAAATTTATATAATATTAATTTAAAAAATAATATAGAACAGTATTGTAAAATTTAGGAGGGGGCGGGGCGGGCCCCTGGAACAAACACTTAGATCTGCCACTAGCATTGAAAGAAGGTTGAAATTCTTGCATCGCGTGGTGCTGTTGGTGCGCACTGCATTCTCCAGTATAATTAAATAATGGTCCTGACTTGTCATCAATGAAATAGTTCGTTATCAGATGTCACGACCATAAGCTACCGCAATTTTCCGTCGTCCAGTAACAATAATTTCGGAACAGATAAAAAATATCTGGATTTGTTTTTCAATTTAAATACCACAACATTTTCCTATGGACAATTTCTTTATTGATTATCAGAATAAAATAAATTAAAGTCCAATTTCCTCAGGGTTTTAATCATGTCCAGTAAACCAAATCGACCGAGAGGACCAGTTTAACGTAAACAACAATATCAGTATCGGTTCACTACATATCTGAAAAACTGTTTTCTTTAAACCCCTAACAAAAAAGTGGGATTGATCTATTTGCCTTAGTGTGATGAATTTACGTAAATAACAAAATCGGTGCTCAAAAGGTACGGTTTGACCCATGTCACGTCTGCTCACTTCATGTCCGTGATAACAATAGTCCTCTTTGTACCCCAAATAAACAAGTGCGATTCAGAATAACTTTCGTAGCTGATAAAGTGACAACTTTCACACTTGTGAATAATACATTAGCAATCTATGACATTTTGGCGTCAGTTTTTTTTATTACTTGTTTTATGGACTCAAAATTTTAAAAACGTGATTTTAGGACTTTTGCTTCTTACTACTTGGTTAATTGACTCCATAAATCATGAAAGTGAAATAAAAAATAAAATTCTACTTTTTAATTGTGTTTTTATTTCTTTTAATTATTATAATTTAAATATTTTTTTTAATATATATTTTTAAATGTTTATATTTTATTTTTAACCTACGACATTGCATACCGAAATAAAAATTAACAAACTGTACAAATTAAGAAGATATATAAAGTTAATATATATTTTCTTTATTCTACATACATTGTATATAGATCCGTGGAACCAAAATATTTATTTAAACTGTTTGTATTTCTGCACTCATGAATCACTATTAGAACAGTATTGATACCAGGTGTTCACAAAAATTAACGTATCCTGCCCGATTGCTAATCAAAAACTATAACCTATGTTTCTGCTGCCGTTGTACTCTCATACTAATAATAGCCTCTATGGTGGCAAATGAAGTGACTGAAACCAACTGAGTTAAAAGCTAAAACAATTAGGACCAGTGACGTAGTCGTTACGCTATCGGCTGATAAGTACTGGGATCAAATATTTAGTCTGTGCTCTCCTGTCTGTGAGTTTGTGCTATCCTATCTGTGAGTTAGTGCTGTCCTGTCTGTGAGTTAGTGCTATCCTGTCTGTGAGTTAGTGCTGTCCTGTCTGTGAGTTAGTGCTATCCTGTCTGCGAGTTAGTGCTATCCTGTCTGCGAGTTAGTGCTATCCTGTCTGTGAGTTAGTGCAATCATGTCTGTGACTTTGTGCTCTCCTGTCTGTGAGTTAGTGCTATCCTGTCTGTGAGTTTGTGCTATCCTATCTGTGAGTTAGTGCTGTCCTGTCTGTGAGTTAATGCTATCCTGTCTGTGAGTTAGTGCTATCCTGTCTGTGAGTTAGTGCTATCCTGTCTGTGAGTTAGTGCTATCCTGTCTGCGAGTTAGTGCTCTCCTGTCTGTGAATTAGTGCTGTCCTGTCTGTGAGTTAGTGCTATCCTGTCTGCGAGTTAGTGCTATCCTGTCTGTGAGTTAGTGCTATCCTATCTGTGAGTTAGTGATGTCCTGTCTGTGAGTTAGTTCTATCCTGTCTGTGTGTTAGTGCTATCCTGTCTGTGAGTTAGTGATATCCTGTCTGTGAGTTAATGCCATCCTGTCTGTGAGTTAGGGCTGTCCTATCTGTGAGTTAGTGCAATCATGTCTGTGACTTTATGCTATCCTGTCTGTGGGTTAGTGCTATCCTGTCTGTGGGTTAGTGCTATCCTGTATGTGGGTTAGTGCTATCCTGTCTGTGAGTTAATGCAATCCTGTCTGTGGGTTAGTGTTATCCTGTCTGTGAGTTAGTGCTATCCTGTCTGTGACTTAGTACCATTCTGTCTGTGGGTTAGTGCTATCCTGTCTGTGAATTAGTGCTATCCTGTCTGTGACTTAATGCCATCCTGTCTGTGGATTAGTACAATCCTGTCTGTGAATTAGTGCTATCCTGTCTGTGGGTTAGTGCTCACCTGTCTGTCAGTTAGTGCTCTCTTATCTGTGAATTAGTATTGGTATCTGGTGGACTAATTATATTATGAATATTTTTTTAGGAACAAAATTAAAAACAAAAACAAAATAAAACTATTCAGAAAATACTTCAGTCCTTCAAAATAAAGCAAATGACGTGACACTTGGACGATGACGTATAGTAGGTTGACGGCTGGTGCTCGCATCGATTCACTTTGAAGAATTCTACTTCTTATATGGACTAAGGGAAAAGGTATGTACTTCTCAATAATTCCCCAGTGCGTATTGAAAACTATAAATGATTTTGTATTCAAATGTAATTAGACATATATCCATTTGATATTTTTATATATTTTGTTATTGTTGTTATGGATAACTTTTCAGCTACAAAATATTTATATCTTGAACACTAATATTTTTAGCAACATAGCTTTAAGCACATGCTCAATGGATCCAGTTTCATATTAATTAACGCAATAATAGTACAAAGACTGGGTAAGTAGATCAACATAAAGCCAATTTGCAGGTTCCACTTGTAAAAAAATGTACACCTGTATTGCTGTAGTTTATATTAATTGCAGAAAACAGATCTCTTTCTTAATGGACTATATTAATGTCAAAGTCAATGGTGACGTCACACCTTGAGGGTGGATTCGTGTTACCAGCGCTAGAAGTGTACACACATACTTACACAAATAGATAACGTCCAAGCTTTGTGTAAACCGGTTGTCGACTTTTGCTCTCGCCAACCATGAAACGCAGCTCCTTTTACCTATTTGTGATATTTTTATATGTCCACTGCTGTTTTGGCTTTAATTTGACGATTCTTCACACAAATGATGTTCATGCAAGATATGAACAGACCAATAAGTACAGTAGCACCTGTACAGAGAAGGATCGGATGAAAAATGCATGCTTCGGTGGATACGCTCGTCTTGTGACGAAGGTAAAAGAGTTTCGTGCCAAAAAACCAAACAACACTTTGGTGCTTGATGCAGGGGATCAGTACCAAGGGACATTTTGGTTCTACGTTTACGGCGGCAATGTTACATCAACATTTATGAACTGGTTGAACTACGATGCTATGGTAAGTTAAAGATACATTCTACCATGACTTTGGAAAATACTGGATCCCGATCGGCTATGAAGTTTAAAAACTGGGTAATAAACCAGCGTTAAACTACCTCTAAATGTAATTAGAATTGGTGTTTACAAAGATGATGTCAGCATTCTACTATTTTCCAAAATGATGCGCCAAACGTAAACACCCTTTGTCGGTAATGACCCACTTTACATTCATTCTAGGATTTTGAAGTGGGGTTGGGGGGGTGGGGGGAGATAATGTGTTGTGCGAAACCGCTAGTCCGCAGGCGATGACCAATGCCTCACAATTTTTTTTTTTAAATATTAACTCCCCTTATAGCGATTCTGATGTGTTCTGGCTTATTATCTGAGATATTTTTAACCATATTAAAGAAATAGGGGCGGGGGTGTGGTTGGAGCGCGGAGGGGGTTATGACATAATTATGTTAAACACTTAAATGATGTGTATTTAAAAACTGTTACTTAAAAGGAATTTCAAGAAAACATTCACCAGAAATGAAAATAAAATAACGAATCATTAACAAGAGACCATCTGAAATATGACCGCCAACGAACATCCGAACAAGTTGACATTTCGTGCCATGGGAACCAAAGTATTCTATCTCCAAAAAACCACAGTTTGAGAAACAGCTAACTGAAAGTTTACAATCTTGCATTTTAATATCATGTCAATAAATAATCAAAATATTTTATAGGCACTTATAAAATGGTGTTCAAATGTCATAAACATTTGTTTCCGATCAAGATCGTCCATTTATTTTCCAAAATTGCAAATTTTTTGTTTTAGAGATATAACAATTAACTAACATTTCATACCGTCTTCTTGAGTTCCAGACTGTTCCAAGTGCTTTAAAAGTGTCCGTGTTGATGTTATCTAATGTTAATGTCTTTGAATATGTTGTTCATATGTTGCTAATGTAATTTATATTTGTTATTGTAAATCTTTATTGTTGGTATTGATAAAAGTGATAACAAAAGTTTAGCAAACATGGATTTCAGAAAATGGAGATAAGAAATACACATTATAAACTTTTATTGGAATTGGGAGACAATTAGAAACATTCCATTTAATAAATATATGAAATACATTTAATTTATGATTATACTGGTGTCACACGTATGATAAAGAGCACAAAAATTAAGGGATGAATCCCACCTGTCTGTGGACCGATAAAGGATCTTTGATATAACTTTTCGCACGACAGTACGTACTGGTTACGATGACAAACAATGCCATAGTTTGACACTCACTGAAGCGATCCTGTGACCTAACCTCCTCAACCGAGCTAAATCCTGCCTGTATTAGCACTGGAGGTAGAACAATTATGCACTGAAGAACAACTTTGACCATCAAATAACTATAAGTAGCAATTGAATCCTAATAACAAAGCTTGGTTGCTATAGAAACGAAAAGAGTTATGAAACTCCAAATTGTTTTTTCAAAAGCCCAGTAGATACGTAATGTTCAGTGATAAAATATTGCTTCTGATTGATATATTTTTGATTCTGTCAGAAATGATATATGGTGAATTTGCAAAATTTGATAATATTTTTATTTGACTTCAAAACGTTCGAAATTTGTCCATCTGTCAAAGGAAATAATTGTTTTGTACTCACTACCCTTTGATTTTGAATATCTAGTAACTGCACCACTTGCCATTTTTTCACCATACCTCATTTTGACAGGGAAACAATAAGCTTTCGAATGGTGTATGATGTGAGTGTATGTACTGAACGATATTCAAAAATAAAACACTTTTTGCAACATTTCTAAAATATAAATGACAATTTATATTTGACCTCAAATATAGTGACCTTGACCAGAATTGTTTTATGTTACCACGTTTTAAAACATAATTAGGCATCACTACACATAAACATATAAACAACATCAAGAGTATTTTGAAAGTTATTGAACAAAAACTGTGTTTTAGGGAAATTGTTAATTTTGAGACTCTAACTTTAGGTTGGTTGCTATAGAAACCAAAACAATTATGAAACCATTTTTTTTTCAAAAACCAGTAGACACGTAAAGTTCAGTCATAACATTTTGCTTCTGACTCATATATTTGTGATGCTGTGATAAATAATATATTGCGAATTTTGACAATATTTTTACTTTGACTTCAAATTGTGTGACCTTGACCTTGAACAAGGTCAATGTATTTTGGTGTAACAAAGGATCAAATACCGGGTATTAATCGTGCAAGGCTTAAAAGCTGTAGCTTTAATAGTTTTAGAAATATGTACCAAATTTCTTACATCTGTCAAAAGAAATAATTTTGCAGCCACTGACCTTTGACCTCCAGTATCTAGTAACTGCATCACTTGTCAGCTCCACATCATCCCTAAAGTTGATGAGGAACCAATGACCTTTCCAATGATATATGATGTGGGTTTGTGTAGAGGTGGGGGTGATTAAATCGGTATGCTAGGTGGAGTTTGCCGCTCGCCTCCAGTGGTGAATCCAGAAAATCCATTTTGCGGGCTCCTAAGAATTCTCGGATTCTTTAATGTTAAAAACAAATTTAATAATAATAATAAAAGTAATAATAATTTTTTAAATGTTATTTATAGCGCAAAAGTCAGAGGAGGCACTGAGTTACCTACAGTTACATAATTTTAGAGTAATTACATGAAAAGTGAATTCGAAATACAGTCGGACCTATTTGGTCTGCTTTTGTTTTGGTTGATGTATACTTTGGTGGACTTTTAACACATTTCCTTGTTAAACATGTTACGAAAACAGTTTTATTTCCCTTTATATTAAACACATTTCCTTGTTAAACATGTTATGAAAAGTTTTATTTCCCTTTCTATTTAACACATTTCCTTGTTAAACGTGTTATATTAAACGGTCAATCAAACGTATACGATTCACTGATGTTTTGCTTGTGTTCTCAATCTTGTGTCATAAGACAATAGTGTTGCTGCAATAGGACAATGGTATAGTATATCCAGTCCTACTGGGAACGTATTCTGATGGAATAAATGGCCTGGGATATAAAGTTCAAAACTTTCATTCTATTAGGATCGAGATTCCTGCTGCGATTTTAATCAGCAATTCTTTTCAATATGAAATCACATTGCACTTTAAATAATTTATTCACGGAACATAATATTATATAATTAGGTTACCTTTGTGGTGAAATACTTTTTATAAGAAATGAACAGGGTTTTTTTTCCGTAAAAATTATTTTATTTTAACTATATAAATATACTGCGCAAAACAAGGAACCTTTACATATATAACTTGTGATATTTAACTTGTTTACTAAACGGATGGTCAACAAACTTCATATTTGCCTAACAACAAAGTAATCTATATATAGCAATCAATAATCACGTGTATGACAAATGGACATAAGTACTTGCTGACAGTTTGGGGATCTTTCAAGTACAAATGCCTGCGTTGTTTGTGAAATGGTGATTACAGATCAAATTTTCACAAGTAGGCTACTCGGATCAAGAAGAAGACATAAAATATTAACTAAAACATTTGAGGTACGCTTGTGTTACTGATGCACGCACACATAATTATGGGACGTCCCAAATTTCGATAATAATAACAACAATAATAATAATAATAATAACAGCAAATGTCCTTCATGCTAATCTTCCAGTTTGAATGTTCCAAGTGATATTTTATCACACCAACCACTATCGTAATTATATCACCAATAACAAATTTGACAGTATTAAATCCTCTATTAAAAATTGAGGACATTTCAAAATCTGACCCAGACAATATGCTGATCGCTAGACATTGTTATTATCATTATTATTATTTTATTATTATTATTATTTGTATTATTAGTAGTATTATCATCATTAATATTACAGTCATTTGGCAACCATGAATTTGATCGTCATATTGTCGGACTTGTGGAACCGTTTCTAAAGAAGATCAAATTTCCCATTCTGTCCGCCAATCTAGACTCCAGTCTGGAACCGACTATGCAGGGCACATACAACAAGTCAACGATTTTCATTCGAGGTGGACGCAAAATAGGAATCGTATCCTACATAACACCGAGCACAAAGGGTATTTCCCACCCAGGTAATGTATTTCTCACACAGGTAATGTATTTCCCACCCAGGTAATGTATTTCCCACCCAGGTAATGTATTTCTCACACAGGTAATGTATTTCCCACACAGGTGATGTATTTCCCACACAGGTGATGTATTTCCCACACAGGTGATGTATTTCCCACACAGGTAATGTATTTCCCACACAGGTAATGTATTTCCCACACAGGTAATGTATTTCCCACACAGGTAATGTTTAAACACTGAACAGTTCAAACAACAAGATATTTACAATTTACTAGTATCCAGCATTAAACCGGTGTCGCATATAATTTGTACTCCCCTGGATTTGCACTCCCAAGTCATTATTATACGTATAATAAGCACTCCCCAGTGCATATTAAACATTTAATAAGCACTTCCCAGTCTATATTATATGGGTAATATGCACTCCCATTGAATAACAAGCACTCCCCCAGTCTATATTATATGGGTAATATGCACTCCAATTGAATAACAAGCACTCCCCCAGTCTATATTATATAGGTAATTTGCACTCCCATTGAATAACAAGCACTCCCCCAGTCTATATTATATGTTTAATATGCACTCCCATTGAATAACAAGCACTCCCCCAGACAATATTATGCATATAATATGAACTCCCCTAATAATGTTTTTAAGGTGCTTTAGGCGGGGGCCCCAGGGGTCCGGCTACCCCCTCCCAAATTTGCGATTTATGAAAAGTATTATTATTATTAAAGTTAAAGAATCCGTATATTCTTTGTGGCCCCCTAAATGGAATTTCTGGATCCGCCACTATATATTAAAGCTGAAGGGAAATCTGAGATAACACCACCACCATCAACACTAGCACCAGCAGCAACACTACCACCAATAACAATATATAGTTACGTTGAAATAGTAAGTGTAATACTTTAGGAGCTGGGTGGAGATAGATCGAGGAGTAATCAGAAAATAAATTAATTTACCATTCACAAAAACAAATATTTTAAACGTTGATTGTGTATTTCTCTGTTGCTAAATTAGAATCCGTGTTATATATAAATCAATGTGGGTGTAACAGTGACTTCCTATAAAAACAAATAATAATAATAACTTTAATAGCATTACCATCATTACAAAGCAAGGAGGCATTTGCCCCCACCACCCACACCACATAATCAGTGGCGCCTTTTTTGCGACTATAGACGCCCTAAAAACTATTATTGATTCCGATGATTTAGTTGTTCCGTATGACATGTAACTTATTTATTTAATACGTCCTGTAGCTTTTACTGGGTTTTAATTTTGTAAAATTAAATAAATAAATGATGTATAAGTATAACCTGCTTAGGTCAGTCCAGGTGTTGCACACCAGGGGCGTTTGAACGAAATTCATGGAGGGGGGACTATTCCCGTTTCTGAACATCAGAACTTGCCGGTGAATAATTCAACGATGAATAAGGAATATATTTATAGGAATTATGGGGGGGGGGGGAGTTCTGTAGCTGGAACTATAATGAGCTGGAACAATAATTGGGTGGTCTTGCATATTAAAAACACAGTAAATAATGGGAATGTATATCTTACGTATACTATTAACTGGGGAGTATAAATTATACGTTTAATAATGACTGGGGAGTGCATATTCCGGCAGGGTGCATATTAAACGTTACACCGTTGGTAGGTACTAGGATTAAATCTCAGTCGAGACATGTACTCTTTATCTTGATACCGGTTCCAACCCAGAGTGAGTGTTCTGCAAAGCTTAATAGGTAGATGTACCCCACTTGCACCAACCAGTGGTCCACAACAGGTTTATAAAAGGCCGTGATGTGTGCCGTCCTGTAGCCATGTGGTGGTAGCTGATTTTCTCAAAAAACCATCAGCAAAATATGATGTGTCGGACAGCTAATAGTCGTTGAATAAACAATGTTCTCGGTTGTCCTTAAACAATACTTTCCATCTTTTCATAATGGATAGGATCATAAACTGTATTAATCCACGTTTATTTCTCTGAGATAGTAAAGATTTTATCTATAAGACAAACCCCCTAAACCTCCCCTTTATGTCCAATTTTACAGGTGTTTTGGATCCAATTTTACAGGTGTTTTGGATCCAATTTTACAGGTGTTTTGGATCCAATTT
>JAULBS010008189.1:0-11258 GCA_032355785.1 Symmetromphalus regularis | reverse complement strand
TACTCCGCTAGTTTATTAAGTGCAAAATGTAGTTTATTTGTAGACAATGTTTATTATGAACTGTTACCTATTTTGTCACTGGTGTAACTTTTAAAAACACTTTACAGGAAATGTTTACTAATCGTATAACAGGCGTGATAATCTATTTCTAGTCAAACTGTGACAGTCCACATCCTTTGTACGATTTGTCCATACAATTTAATGCTAACACTGGACTATACCGAAAAGAAAACTCCAAATGAATGAAACACTGAATAGTGAATGACTGGCTACCTTTACACGGCCCTAGGGCAATCATGTACGGAAATTAACAAATGATTCAGAAAACTATCGAATGCCGTTAAATTTTAATGTATAGTTTTATTTTGTTTTAAAACAGGATTACGTTATTTTATTCAAACAAATTGTTAAACTTATTAATTTATAATACGATATTGAATATATTTGACCACAAAACTGGCTATATTTCACTTGTCCTTTAAGGTTTAAAAGCATGCTGTCCTGGGCACACAACTCTGCTTCCTGTGCTGTCTGTCCAGGACAGAGGTTAGTGTTAGTAGAAGAGATGAAAAAAGCTGCTGCTGGTAAGCAGCAAAGAATCACTTACATGCCCTATCACACAGACATCATAGCACAAACCAGTCTTTGATAAAACCAACGGATCAGTGCATTGCCAAGTGTGTATCCAAAAGATTCCAGTGATGCTTGCAGAGCAATCACTCTGGGTTGGAGCGAGTACCAAGTTAAAAATGCCATGATTTCATCCAAATACCTGCCAACCTTGTGTCTGATTTTGTAACCACTACACAACCAGGGCAAATATTGGAGATGCCAGGAATTCATGTATGCAAGTGCTCATCTGAACTTTAGGTATTCAGTGAAACAATTTTTGTTCAGGATGTCGAAATTGCAAATAGATGACTGTTATACCCAGCTTTTGGCCTTACCAATAAACCTAATGAAAATGTTGAATATCTTTATGTAACTATGAAAAGTGGGTTTCTTTGATGAATATACCTCTCACTGAATTCTGAGAGTCAAAATTCGCACCCAGATGTTGACAACTGAAGTAGTAAAAGTCATGTCAGACTGAGTTTCCATCACACTATTGAATGGATATGTGCTGGATTTTTTTTTTTTTAAATTAGATGTTTTACATTAATTGATAAGTTTATCACAGTCTATTTAAAAGAGAGCAGCATTTTAAGGGTGTTCACATCAGGCAAACAATCACAAAAGTTTGTTTAAAAATAGTCTTGTACAGTGTAAAATCAGTGATTTAAAAAAATTATTATGTGAAAATGTTAGAATTTTGTAAAACAAAATAATTTAAAACAAATAAAATAACATGCATAATTATTAATAATTTAACTTAAAAATTTGAAAAACATAATGTAGAATGGGGGTATTTGAAATTGCTTTGTACTGATTCATTTTTTATTTTCAGTAGGCATCTCAGGCTATGTTTTGTTATATGCTTAGCTTAGTTTTTAAACTTATCACGCCCATCATTCTTCCATAAGCAAAGCATTTTTTTTTTTTTTGGCAGAGCAGAAGTAACTGGTATACCAGTACATGTACTAAAAAGTCAAATGTATTATGTAGGAAATTGTATAATTTTTGAGAAAATCATTAAAATCATTGATATATTTGTTCTAATAGTATATACATGTTTTAATAATTGCAGCAGGTACAGAGCTCCATCGAGGCTACTTCTGTGAGGCGCAAATGGATGACAAGCCACCTGACATCAATCACCTTGTGTTTGTTGTGCATGGCATCGGACAGAAAATGGACACTGGTGCTATCGTCAAGTGCTGTAAAGAGTAAGATTTCAAATTGTTATTTGGTTCACTGTTAAAGTTTGTTTTGTTTATCGATAAGATAAAAATCAATGTGCTCTAGAGGCATAGTTAAATAAAACAAACTTTACTTTTTGTTTAACACTAGAGCACATTGATTTATCAGTCATCAGCTACTGGATGTCAAACTTTTGGTTATTCTGACACATAGTCATTAGAGGAAACCTGCTACTGCCACATAGGCTAGTCTTTCCGATTTGAATCAAGGGATCTTTTTTATGCACTCTCCCATAGACATCACATACCACAACCTTTGATATACCAGTCATTGTACACTGGTTGGGATGGGAAAAAATCCAGTCAAAGACTGTCCTCAAAAGGGTTCGATCCCTCGTCCAAAGCAACTCAGGCAAACGCTCTAACAACTGAGCTAAATTCCATCATGACTGGGTTTCCCATTCATTAGCTACTCTCTGCTGATGAAAAAGAATTACAAGATCACCAGTACCAACAATATTTTGATCATAGATATTATAATAGATGAGTTTTGTAGTGAAAATTTATGAGCGATTGATAGCAGTAGGATTCCATTTAAAAAAAAGCTAAATCTCAAATTGAAGATATTGAGTCATTGATCTACCTATCTGCTTTGTGAGGACTGTGTTGGGGATGTGAAATACACTCGCATAACATGTTCACAGCTGGAAATAGTTATTGTTCCTGTACCAGTCAAAATTTTCTATATCAGTCAGTTTTTGCTGGTCATTACAGAAAATGTCTCACTCAGACAATTTAATAAAATTCTCATTTAGAAATATGTAATTATACAATGTAGGTTTTATTGCACATGTTTTTATTGTTATCTAATTTGCCCAAATATGATATTCACAAGCTCCAATTAATAGCTTTTATTAGGAAATTTTAACTTTCATTAAAAGTTAAAACATGTATGTCAAATAAAATTACTGACAGAATTTTGTGACTGTAAACTCTTCTAAAATGACTCATTTGTAATGGACAACATCCATGACTAGCTGAATATTCCCACATCTGTATGCATATTTTTAAATTACATTTAATGCTATTGTCATATCACATTATACATATTTGTATATGATTGTATGTCTCATAGATGAAGCAGGTAAAAAATAATAAATATAAATGGCAAAATATTGTTTGTAAACACTGAAATACAATTACTGCATTTCTGACATGGGAAGAGAGTAAATATTTGTTTTCAGTTTAAGAGAAAGTGTGTACCATATGAAATGTGTTTTTAGTTTAAGAGAAAATGTGTACCATGTGAAATGTGTTTTTTGTTTAAGAGAAAGTGTGTACCATGTGAAATGTGTTTTTAGTTTAAGAGGAAGTGTGTACAATGTGAAATGTGTTTTTAGTTTAAAGGAAAAAGTGTACCATGTGAAATGTGGTTTTAGTGAAAGTGTGTACCATATGAAATGTGTTTTTAGTTTATGAGAAAGTGTGTACCATGTGAAATGTGTTTTTAGTTTAAGAAACAGAGTACCATATGAAATATGTGTTTTTTGTTTAATAGAAAAATATTTACCATATGAAATGTGTTTTTAGTTTAAGAGAACGAGTTTACCATGTGAAACAGAAGTACCACAGTGATGAATGTCCCGACAAGAGATCCGAGTTTCTTCCTGTAGAATGGAGGTCATCTCTCATCCTGGATGGTGGTAAGTCTCTAGTATAAAAATAAAGATTAAGTTCAATAAAATTTGTGTTTTAACCTTGAAATATTTTGAAGTAATATGTGAAAAAGAGTACAGATGAGGGAAAATTAAAAAATAGTTATATTGTATTTCCTGATAGCCAGTGGTAATAATCTCTTGATGCTTTTTGAAAAAAAGTAGTCTATGTGGTGACTGCAGGTTTCCTCTAAAGAACATATGTCAGGATGATCATATGATTGACGTCCAATAGCTGATGATAAGATAAAAATCAATGTGCTCTAGAGGCATCATTAAATTTACTTTTTGTTTAACAGAACCCCATCATATTGTTTATTTAGTGGCTATTGGGTGTCAAACTCATGATATTTTTGACACATGGTCTACAGACAAAACCTGCTGCCACCAAATAGGCTACTCTTTCCAGTTGTTTATGAGTTTACCCAAATATTTAATTGTTTCAGACACAGTTGACTCCATCACCCCTAACAAGATGAAGGGAGTTAGAAGTATTCTCAACAGCAGTGCTATGGACGTTCTCTACTATACAAGTCCTCTGTACAGGTCCGAGGTAATTGTAACACTAATTTTAATTTAAAAAAAAAATTCTAATTTTTTTTTTAGTTTTTGTGTTCTGTAAAATGAAATGCAACCCCTACAATTAAGAAAATATCCATGGCAATTTTAGCATTCAAACATTTCCAATGATATGTTTGCTAACATTTTTTTTATATACACCATTAAAAAAAATGTGCTGCAGAGAATGAAAACTTCTGCAACAATCTCCACAACATTGCCGATTGTTGCAGGGAATTTCAGGGGTTTGAAATGCATGCATCACGTTTATTTTGGCCTCCAGTAGCCAATATTTATTTTTGTGGTGTGTGTTGTTAAATAAATAATCATATTTATTTTATCTTTATTAAAAAAAAGACGCAATTGAAAATCATTTCTGCCAGTCATTTTGTTTTCCATATCCTGGTTGTGAATTAACTATTTAAACAGATCCTTTTCACAAAAAAACAGGGCTTACCAAAGTTGCACAGAGTGATATTTTTAAATTAGTGTTAAAAGAATTTTATATATTCAGTTTATGTTATTTTATGTTAAAATGACCACATAAAATTGCTAGTGATATGCATGGTTATTGCGCACTTTCAGTGTAAGCATGAAGGTACATCCGGCTAGTTATAAAAACATTGAAAGTGTGCAATAACCATAAACACCACTACTAATTTTATGAGGTAATTAATTTGTACCATGCTCCTATGATGTTATATGATGCTAAAAAATAGGGTTTTAAAACTGCAGTTATACAGATATATTGACACTTCCGTTAATGAAAAAAAACCTTTTAAAAAGTCATAAGTGTTGTACAATTTATGTTAGATTCTCATAATTTTAAATACTTATGTATATAAAAATATTTAATTTTTTTGGATAAATTACTGTAAACAGATATTTGATGTTGTATTTATTTCTGAGAGCTATACAGGGTTTGCGCCAGAAAATAATTTGAGGATCACAAAATGGGAGGAGGGGTTGGTATTACCACAGAAATATTTTGATTATAGAGGCTTGGAAATGAATTGTAGACCACTTTCAATTGATGTTAGCTATGATTACAGTTGTATACTAACAGTCTTACTGATTATTGATGCAGGCTTTGTTGTCACTGGCTCATTGAAGAACCTTTTTAAAAAAATATCCCAACGTTATGAGGGTACAGAGTCGTGCTCTCAGAAAATTTAAGGGTACAGAATTTTACCCCCTGGCAAAAACCCTGCTATACATATTTAAAAGACATAACATCTGTATCGTAAAAATTTTAGCTTATGGTAATCCTGGAATTGGTGCATGGAAATGAACTGACTTGCTTACTTGGCATATTTCAGATATCCCTCAGCCTACAGCAAGAATTAAATCGTCTTTATAACCTATTTTGCTCAAGACATCCATATTTTGAAGTGAATGGTGGAAAGGTGTCCATTGTAGCCCATTCCCTGGGTGTGTTATAATATATTTTATTAACAATTTTCAGTAGAATATGTAATAAAATCTTAGTTCATAGTGTTTAAAATATAAATTATAATTAATTTGATTTTAGGTTCAGGTTGCTATAAAATTAATGTATCTTCAGTTGCTTTTCATTAAATTTTGTTAGCATTCAATAACTGATTTATTATGATGTTATAATTATTTATTAGTAGTGAGGAAATATGTGTAGAATATGTCATGAAATTTTAAATTAATCATAAAAAATATTGTAGAATTGCTAGCAATTTTAGAAACCAATGACAGAATGAGTGATTACAGCAGTATCTAGTGAACAAATTTTTTTAAACTATATATATCCATTTAATTTTTTGCTTTACAGGACCTGTTGAATTTTTAATATTTTATGATAACCATCTTTATGAACAGTTATTTTAATCATTCGGGACAAATAAATTATTGTACTTATGTGGTCTGTAGACTGCTTTTTAACCTATTGCATTCAATTTGGTAATTTTACTTTGTATATTATATGCACTGTTCTGTCTTCCACTGTTGTTTTATTGTAATTTGCATTAAAATTGTAGAGAAGGCCTCAGGGGAAAATAGTCTTGTACTAACTGTGTTACCTTATGTAAATAAAGTATTATTATTATTATTACACAACTGGTATATCAAAGGCCACAGTATGTGCTGTCCTGTAAGGAAAAATGCATATAAAAAATGCTTTGCTTCTAATGGAAAATGTTGCAGGTTTCTTGTGATAAGTACACATGTATGTGTTAAATTTATCAGTTGTTTGACATCCAGTAGCTGATGATTAATAAATCAATATGTTCTAGTGCTGTTAAACAAAAGAAAACTTATTTTGTTCTGTCCTCCAACAGGAGCGGTGATTGCCTACGATATAATGACTGGATGGAATCCTATTAGTTTATATGACCAGTTCGTTACATCTTTCATTGTAAGTAGTTAGTATTTCTTCACTTTTCAGTGTATGTTAAAATTTTAAGTGATAATTCAAGATCTCAGAACCTTAAGAAAACTCATTCTTATGCTCTCGCAGGACATAAACGATGTTACCATATTACTGTATAATAATTCTGGCTTAAAAATATTAGGCAGTCAAACCAATCAAAGTTTTAATTGGAGTGGAAAAGAAAATGAAATTTAGGAAACTGGAAGTATATTGTTTTCCCCCTTTACAGTTATAGTTTTTGGTTTTTCTCCTACAACAACTGAATTAATTCTATGGTTAACTGCATAACTATTCTGTACAGATTTAGTTTATCAACAGGTATATTACACAAAATTAATTAAACTTTTTTTTATGTTTTAGAAAGAAGAAAGTCAGAATAACTCTGGGGCAGATGAATTGCTTAGTGAGCTAGACAAAGCAAGAGAACGGTAAATATTCACATTTGTGAAGTGATAAATATTTCCATACTAGTAGAGGTGCTTTTCCCAGGAAATATTTTGAAGTATATCTGTGCTTTTAATATTGATATTAATATTGAACATAGCCAGTTCTTTTAAAAAATAGCCCCCAAATTTAACTGCAATTGATGCTATCTGTCTGATGTTAATTGCTAAACAAACCAATATTTTACAAATCATTATTTAATGTTGACCCAAAAACACCCCACTTCCATTCAATCCCCTATCAGGGTGTGCATACTATAAAAATAATAGCAATAGCAGGTATTAAAGTCAATTATCAGTTTTCTATAAAATTCTGGCAACTCAGAAATTACACAGGTCAATCAAAGTGTAGATGTGACTCACCTAATAACCAGGCCTGTGCAAAGCTGGTAATAATGGGAAATGCAGACCTCCATTTCAAACTGCTATTTAATTATTTTTGTAATCAGTTTTAAATACCAGGTGGAGAAGACACCCTCTAAATTGAAGGCCCATGCCAACTGGCCCACCTGAGACCCCTACCCCTCTGTCTAGGCCTACATATTATACTTTCCCTTGAACTAGGATCCCAACCCCAAGTATATCATATGTAACTTATATGTATAACCTACAACTCATAACCTGTGTACTTTAGTACGTTATTTATGTAAATGATGGAATATAAAAGTTTAATAGATGTATCATATTTAAGAATTATAATTTCAGGGTTAAAGAACTTGAAGTTATGCTGAAAACAGTCCACGACAAACAGAATAAATCTAATAATATGCTTAATTTCACGGCAAGTATTTATAGTTTAAACAAATCAAAACCCAACTCGTAAACATTATCAGATTAACAGATTCATGTGATTATTAGCACATTGCTATTCTAGAATTAAGGGTTACATGTGTAAACTAAACTAAAATTGAGATTTCAAAATATAGATTTTCCTATTTAATATCACCATTTGTGCATACCAATATTGTGGCATCAGTCTGAAATTTCTTATTAAGGACATACTTAAAACAGACCATTATGTGGTTCTCATACACAATAATCTTTCAATTCTGAGCTTGGAAGTTCAAATAAAATATTCTTTTTGTTAGATTGTTCCATAACAAAACAAAAAAACTGTAAGATGGAGTTTAATTTTTCAGGTTAGCTTTGTATTCAAGGCACAAAATAAGTTTAAAAAATTGCATTGCAGCAGATTTTTACTGAATATCTATTATAAATGTAACTGAAAGAACGCAATTATGTTTTTATCACAAAATTTAATGTGATACTGCTTATTTTGTGCACTGACATTTGATTTTTTGAATTGTAAACATGAAATTGACATACTTATTAGTTATGCTATACTTAGAAAATATGTTTCAGAAGTACATAATCATTATAATAGTTAATTAGTTTAAAATCTTGTATTTCCATAAACATAAACTAAATTTATTCAGTTCTGCAAGTTAAGAAAAGAACATTTTTAAGTTTAGACTATAACTAGTGTGGTTGTTTTCAGCTGGAGAATTTATTCTGTCTCGGCTCTCCGCTAGGTGTATTTTTAGCTCTTCGTGGTATCCGTCCACAAGGAAAGGGAACTCTTGATCACATCCTTCCTAGGAAAGCCTGTAAACGCCTTTTTAATATCTTCCATCCATCAGATCCTGTGGTAAGTTAATTGTATTTATATATATATATATATATATATATATATATATTCTGAACAGAACCAGTTTAATCAAATTAGACGAAAAATTAATAAAACCATAAAATGCATGCTGCACACTCTTTACACTTCTCTGTACATGCCTCCAGTTAGCAAAACAACCAACGTCAAAATATGGTTAACTTTTATTCAATCGAACATTGCAAATTAAATTCATTTGCATTTCTTTTACTGTTCAGTATATATCTTTGTGAGAGTTAAGCTAACTTGGCTCTTGCTCATAAAACTTTACAATTTGGACCTGTTTGGACTAGGTTCTCAAAATGGATTTAAACTGCATGTGGTTGAAATTATATAGGATGTGACCACTATTTCTTTTTATACTTTTCCTCACCTCAGATTTCAAGTACATTTACTCCCACCTGGATAGGGACAACTGGTTCTTCATTTGACCAGGAGCTACCTTTTTCATCTTTTTTTTTACCTGTCTGTTAATAAATGACCTGGATATATGATTTGTAGGACCCAGATTTATCTGTTGATGTTCAGACTTATGCGATACTTATGATACACATAAAGTTGATTGTGAATGAGATTCCATTTCAAATTGCATAAACTTGGTATGGAATGGAATCGAGTTTGATCTTCTATTTATTAGGCAATTTTATTACCCAACATCAGTTTTTCTAATTATTCTTTCATATTTTAAGAGTATAAAAATGATGTCCATGTTCAAATCCAGTGATGTTACTGGTATGTGTTACATTTCACTAAAAAATATCACTGATATATAGCAATATAATTATGTTATACCTTATGGGTAATAATCTTGTATTTTATTAATGGATTTGATTTATCTATTTCGCTGCTTCAGATTCAAAACGATCTCAGTTGGGGTCGCACATAATGGAGAAACGGGCCAAAAACTGTTTCTCACCTACATGTACATGTAGACACAAGTTTTATGTGGAATATTTTTTGATTTCAAGATAAACGTGGGATAGTTTCAGAAACCTACATACATCCTTTGTGCACCAAATGCAGCTAATTTAGGGACATTCAGTGATACCAGTAAGTACTAAACTCAGACTTACATCCTTTTGGTTCTAAAGAAGAGATTTGTTTTTCATTTGATTCTACTATGATATTTATTTCATCTTTAACCTTATACACATTAACATTTGATTTTTAAATACTATTCTATGATTATCTGACTGTTTGCTCTGCAGGCCTACAGGTTAGAACCACTGATTCTGAAGCACTACTCTACCATCACTCCACTGCTCATTCACTATTACGACTCTCCCAAGAAAACTCCATACCTGAAGATACAAAGACGAGCGTACGCTGCTTTCAAGGGAATGCCAGATGAGAAGGAGAAGTCTCAGGTTGACGAACCAGACAGTCAGGTGAAGGAAGAGATAGATGCTAACACATCCCCTGTGAAGAAAACAAGCTCAACAAAGTTTTCACTGTGTATGTTGGGCATTGATAAATTAATTTTGTGTTTCAGGTCCCACAAAGTTTACAAATCAACGAGGGAGGCAGGAAAACTCAAACGGGTTCCTTTTTAACACAAGCTTAAATATCACTAAATTGTACCCCAGAGAGTATGTGTAGGAGAGTTAGATTTTGTTTTGCTATATTGAAGTCTGAGGACATCTCCTGTGAAACGACCCATGGTGAATGGGAATAAGGGCGAAAGAACCTATCAGCCCTGGTGTAATAGCAGTGACGTGGAAACTTCAATGCATTGTAATTTATTTCTAAATTGGTTGGAATTTAAAGCATAAACAATTTCGATGTGATTAGTTAAGTTCTAATAAAAAATTTAATTCAAGAAAAATATAATTAGTGCAAACGATTTGACACAAGTGTCACATAAAATCAATGGTAGGCAGAAGACCCAAAACACAAAATTACATTATGAGGGCTTTATGTATGTTTTCTACTAAGAGGCAACCAACTGTGCTTTGGTTGAAACTCTTGGTGAACTCATTCTATGATTGGGTTTAATTTGTGGCAATGGTTAAGGTGTCATTCTTAAAAAAAGAAGAAAAAATGGTGTCATTCTCACAGCTGGTAGGTATTAGGATGAAATCTCATGAATTTTTAATCTGGATACCGGTACCAACTCAAGTGTGAGTGTTTTGTAAGGCTCAATACATGTAGGTAGGTGTATACCACTTGCACCGACCAGTTGTCCACAACTGGTTTATCAAAGGTCATAGTATGTGCTGTGCTGTTAATGAGAAAGTGCATATAAATGGTCTCTTGATGCTAATCGGAAAGAGTAGCCTATGTGGCAGCAACAGGTTTCCTCTAAAGACAATCAGTCACAAAACTTGTAAAACAAATTGTGTTATTGCTCTGAATAATTAAATTTATAATATGAAAATATTTCCAAATAGAATGTGTTTTTAATAGTTATGTTCATTACAGCAAAGTGGATAACGGAATTACGGCCCAGTAAGAAGGCCGAGCATGAGCTGACGGCAGAGTTGAAAATGATGAACACAGATGCGGAGAAGTTTCATGTCAATGTTTTTGTTGAACCCGAGGATATTGATGAGACAGGTTTGCATAATTAATATTTTAAAAATTAAAACAGAAATGTGATTGGTTCTGCCTTTTTATTATTATTTCTATTATTATTATTATTATATTATTATTGCTGTTGTTCTTTTTGTTTTTTGGGTT
>JAULBS010008178.1:0-11259 GCA_032355785.1 Symmetromphalus regularis | reverse complement strand
CTTTATTGTATCAATGTAACACTTAACCATGTCGTCTTAGCGCAAATATACCGAAGTACACAAGTGGTCTATAATGGGGGGTGGGGGTGGAGGGTGGCAGCGGGATGGGCCGTTTCCCCACTTTTTGGACAAGGGTGTGTTCCGTCCCCTCCCTTTCAGGAACGGGTTTTCGCCCTTGTATACGCATACGCATATTGTGTATTATTACACATACGCATATGTATATACGCATGCATATATATATATATATATATATATATATATATATACATCATACATACACATACACATACATAGTGAACAGCAGTTAGAGAAAAAAACTTAGTTCCTTGGGGTCATGTTTAAATAAACATATATATAATTATTTCAGTTGGGAGATAAATAATAACAAGTGGCAAATCATTTAATATTCTCTAATTTCAATTGTTGTTTTTGTTGACAGAGAACAGCGAGTGACAGCACTTATGGTTGGTCTTCTGAGCGGTCTTTCCATCCTCTTCACGTCAGTTTTAAAGGTATCTATACTGTTGAAAGAGTAGATATATCAATTCATATAATATTATGAATAATTATGAAAAAAAGTAGATATTTGAATCCATATGTGAACAATTATGAAATGAAAGTTTTACAAATCTAAAAAAAATACATAATATCGAAGCTGGTACTGAGATATTTTCTTGGTTGAACACAAACAAGACCAAGGGCGACAAAGTTGGGAGGATGGACCGGGGGCGGGTGGGTGCATGGGGGCTACGTGCTTTCTGGAAGTTGGGGAATGGAGCCGAGGTAGGTGGTTGGAGGCATGCCCCACTCCCTTAATTTTTTTGGAAAATCCAATGTTTTTGAAATGCCTTTTCTGGATAAAACCGTCAAACTATAATTTACCTCCTGTGTACTTCCGTATGTTTGCGCTAAGACCACATGGCTAAGTATTTCATTGATATCATAAATATAAATACTGGAAAAGATTGGGGGGGGGGGGGGAGGGTGTCGCCCCACCACACACCTAGGATTGACGCCCCTGAACAGGACATCATCGGAGAACGTCAGTGGCTTTCAAAATTGTTGGAAGGGTTAGTTACTGGCAGTCGTTAAGCTATCGGACTCGAAATTGGTAGGTACTGAGATCAAATCTGGGTCGAGGCATGGGATTTTTAATATCAGTATCGGCTCCAACCCAGAGTGAGTGATCCGCAAAGCTCAGTCGGTAGATATATACCACTTACACCGACCAGTGGTCCACAACTGGTTTAACAAAGGCGCATGGTATGTGCTGTTCTGTCTGTGGGATAGTGCATATAAAAGATCCCTTGCTATTTATAGAAAAGCAGCTGGTTTCGTGTCTTCTACTAACCTCTGTCCTGGACAGACAGCACAGGAACCTGAGTTGTGTGCTCAGGACAGCGTGCTTGAACCTTAATTGGATATAAGCACGAAAATAAATACAACCACCACCACGTTCAGGGGGGCTAGCGCTCCCATTCACGTGCTAGACTGGTTTTTGTGTCTAATAATTTATAAACGTTATGTAATAGAAGACTATGGTAACCAGACAAGGTGCTCACGAGCGCTTTCCCTCCTGAACAAACCATGGGTTATGGAGTGGTTGTTTGTTATTCAGGTTACGGAAACTGTCGAAGACTCGTTGGAAGTAACTTACACAAGTTTCACAAATACGGAATAGGATTCTCTCATTTATCCTATTTAATATATAACAATTATATTAGCATGTTTAAATTGTTATGAGGCATCATTTATGAACCCATTGTTAAAATGGAGACACTGCAATTATATTTTAATTATTTAGTAATTATAAAATCGGAATAAAAATTATTTGTTTTCATATTCTTTCGATTCAAGTTTTAAAATTTCAGTCTTCCAGAGGCACGTTTCTTTATGTTGCTGAATTTGCCGCGGAATTTCCCAATTCCTCCCGCAGAATATAGCTAATTCTATCGCGGAATTTAATAAATTTGGCCGCGGAATTCAGGAGGGACTGTATTATGTCATTATTACGTTTGACCCTCTAAGTGTCTCACTTAATACAGTCCGTTTAAGAAAAAGGTATCGTTTAAATAATTAATATAAAGCAATATAAGAAAAGTTTTGGATTTTTTTTAAAGTGAAACAAAAAGTTATTACGGGTTTCTTTTCTGGTTTCAGTTCATTCCAATGGCTGTATTGTATGGAGTGTTTCTCTTCATGGGAGTGGCTGCCCTCAAAGGCATGCAGGTGAGTTGGCGTCAATTCGTTTACCTCATAATACCTCGAAATTAAAAATATATATATATATAAAAGGTGGGGGCGATAGAAACATCGACCCCTAATTTCTGTTCCAGCAGATAGATCACTTGCAAAACCATCAATCGGTTTTATAAACAGGAGCCAACAGAAGAAAATCGTAGAGATTTTTCAAAAATTCCACATTGTTAGCGTCGGCTGTAAAAATTTAGGTATTAAACAAAAATTAAATTATTTTTAAAAATGGTTTGAGAATGCTGCAAAAACAATCAATAACGGATTATAATCGGGGAAAATGGGGCAAATGCCCCCAAGCCAAAATTTTTAGTAAACAAATTTTTTTAGTAAAACATTTGAATATAACTGCTTTTAATCACTTAAAACTGGCCCCATATATTTGTTTGCCCCTGCAAAAAAAAAAACAAAAAAAAAAAAAAACTTCTAGCCACTATTTCCAAAATAGCATGACTTACCTCCCTTGCTTCGCCGCGAGATGGCATATATCTGTGACGTCAGTAGCAAAAAAGATATTTGCATTAGTAATGGTAGTGGAGCGACGAGAAAAAACAGCGTACATACATTACCGATAACTACCGGCAACTATCGAATGCAGTTATAGTTCAGTATTTATACATTTTTATTTTCCTTTTAAAACATAATTAAATGATTTTATCTCGCCTCCATGTAAAATTATTTAATCCCATTGGTTGTTTGCCGGGTAACAAATAACCTTATCTCCCTGTAGACGGAGTCAATTTTGCTTATACCCCGTCTGTAATTTTCAAACATTTACTGCCACCTCAGTTATATTAAAAACAAACTTCATAATCAATTAAGTATATTTGCCGACAAAAATACCGATTAACTAACACGAGTAGCGAATTCTATTTATCCAATAATTCTCATAAATAGCTTATTGTATAAATATTTGTAAAAAAAAAAAAAAAAGTGAATTGTGCATAAACCGCAGATTAATATGAGTCTGCTGTCAATCAGCTGACTGGACGTCTCGCTACATTCATATGATGTACACTATGCTATGGTATAGTTCTCTAGTAACATTAATCATTATAAATAAAAAGAACTCCATTTAAAGTTTGTAAGTGATTATTATTCAGAAGTATAAAACATTTAAGTAAGTATTTAAAGCCCAGAAATTATTATTCAAAATAACAACATGTTTGACAGTTTGGTGATGGTAGCCATGCTGACGATAGCAGCGATTGCTGTAAAAGTGCTATTTTCACCTTAAAAATTGAATTGTCCAAATCTGCTGTTATGTTCCCTGTACCCGTTTTGTCAGTAATAAAACAATTTCTGATGGTAAAATTAATTCTTTCATGGGTTTGTTTATGGCCTAAAGTAATCGCTAAATAGTTCCCGTCTAATTTCCCACTGACCGTGCAAATTTGCATATGCCTTTAAATTTGCATACTATTATTATACAAGTTAATAAACAAATTGATCAAATGGGTTTATGACATGGATATCATGGGGAAGTTTTAGGATAAATATAATTATATCGGTTGTGGTGTTATTGTATTAATTGTTTTATCGATGGAACTAATTTAGTCACTCTCAAGTGACTTCTTTTGCATTCCCATGTTATGGATTCATTAATAAATTGGTAATCATTATTCACTTGCATTACTTTTATTAATTAACATGTCGACAAGATAAATTCATTGTAGAAGCATCTCTCGGGGTATATGGCTTTTTATGCACCTCGTAATGCTTCTACATCTTATATTATTACCTAATATTAAAGATGGATTGTTCACAGTTCTTGAAATTTTCATATTACGAAACATGCAAGTCTTGAGACTCCCAGAAAATTCATAGCTTAAAATGTTGATTTTGGAGGAATTAAAGATTAATATAAATTTGTACACAGAAAATGATTATCCTCCCCAGTGTATGGTTTGTAAAATAGAATAATATCAATAATTATTACCCATATGGCTCAACATACCTTGGTTCGTATCAAAGTGTTAAGTTCTACCACTACGTCATACAGGGACATATCATCTTGACGTAATATGATGTTATATTATTTCGCATGGTTTGTTTCCAAAAAAGGAAAATTATTGGTTTCATTTTTGTTGTTGTTCAGTTTTTTTTCAAATTTAACTTGAAATTGATAACTGGTCATAAATACAATATTAAACTCGCCTCCATTTTGCATCATGTTTATGTCCCTCATGAAATAATTTTCCTATAATTATATATCACGGAAATTATCATACATTCTTGAGTTTACATAATATTATGGTCTATCTGATGTGAAACTTAATTTTTTTGTAAATTTTAACTGACGCATGAGAAGAATAGCTAGCAATGACTGGCTTACCTGTGTTAATTTCAAACCCTGATACTGTATTTAATTTTTTAAATCTTCTAGAAAATCAACTATTGCCCTAATTTCAGGCCATAGGATTTCAAAATTCATGGGAAACACTTTTTCGGTTCCGTGGTTTTGGATCATAGGAACCTGTCGGACACTGTTTTTTGGTTCCATGAAAATAAGTCATGGGTACACGAAAATAATAGGAAATGAAATTTTGGTCCTATGATTTTGACGACACAGTACCGACATGCTACCGATAACAATCATTACCATGAACTATGGCCTGTAATCTCCATAATATAAAATACATATTAAAAATACTGTGTATGTATCCATTTGCAGACGGCACCTTCCCCTGAAGAGTGTAGTACGTGGATTAAGAAACTCCAGAGTTCAATGATCTGTGAAAAGTCAGCAGATCCCGGCAGGTAATTGGAGGATAACTCTATTGTGTTGCAGAATAGTGCAGTGGTTAAGCTGTAGAACTCTCAGTCAAGGCATCAGATTTTTAATCTCAATATTGGCTGCAACCCAAAATGAGTGCTCCGCAAGGCTCAGCTTACACCGACCAATAGTCCACAACTGGTTTATCAAAGGAATTGGTATGTGTTATGCTGTCTGTAGAAAAGTGCATATAAAAGATACCTTGCTGTTTATTTAAAAAAGTAGCCTAAGTGGTCGTAGCAAATTGCTTCTAAAGACCAGGATTCATAAACACTGTTGGTCAAATTTGCTAAGCCATTGTTTAAGCATTGTAAATGTCTGTAATAAAAAGAGGAAAACAGGCTTCATAAATTTGGCTCCATATGCAGGGTTGTCATTTTGAACCGATTACCGATGAAAATCATCGGTTAAAACCAATTGTTTTTGCAACAATCACAAAATAATTAAAATAGAAATGTTTTACTTGTGACTACAAACTAGGATGTTCAATGTTTGTTATGGCAATGTTGATTGGTTAATGGCTTAATGTGCTTCCGGTAGCAGTTCTCTAGGTTAGAAGCAATATAAAATACAAGTAGCCCCCTGGACCCCCAGCCTGATCTGTTACTGTCACAATTCAATCTGTTACAGACTAGGATGTTCAATGTTTGTTACAGCAATGTTGATTGGTTAATGGCTTAATGTGCTTCCGGTAGCAGTTCTCCGAGTTAGAAGCAATATAAAATACAAATAGACCCCTGGACCCCCAGCCTGATCTGTTACTGTCACAATTCAATCTGTTACTCCAAAAAAAAATGAAAACCCTGCACATGTCTGACACCTAACAGCTGCTGAATAAACAGTTAGTGGATCTGCACTTTGGGCTATTTTCCTTTCCAACCAGTGGTCCACAACTGGTTCATCAGAGGCCGTGGTATGTGCTGTCATGTCTATGGACAGTGCATATAAAAGACCCCTTGCTGCTTATCGGAAAGAGTAGCCTATGTGGTGACAGTGGGTTTCCTCTTAATACATGTCAGAATGACCATATGTTTGACGTCCAATAGCCGATAATAAGATAAAAATCAGTGTGCTCTAGAGACGTCGTTAAATAAAACAAAACTTTAAACTTTCAATCTGCTACTCCAAAACAAAATGAAAAGCCTGCACATGTCCAACCCCTAATAGCTGCTGAATAAACAGTTACTTAAACAATCTTTTTTACTTCCTTTGCTCTGTGCTTGCATCTGTGCTTTTTTACATTTCAGGTCAAGTGAGTTTTTTGTGGGAGACGGTGGAGATTATGTATCCTTAACTGCACCTGATGATCCATCAACTACAACTAAATCTGCTGCACGTAAACCAGAAGCCATTAAGGTAACCATTTCTTCACCTGATGGAGAATACGCAGAGATAGGGGATATGTGTTCACAAGTTACTATGAGAAACAGCCTAGGAACAAAAAGCAATACCACTAAATCAGACTCTTCACCCTCACCAAGAGATCCTCTTTCTGGAAAGAACAACAGTAAGGTCAATTCAAAGCATTATGCTCCCGAACCGCAATACGCTTCGGCGGACGATTTTTCTGGAATCATTGAAACAAATGAAATATACTCTGATGCTGTAAGTGATGAGACAACAGAGAAGAAACCTGGTTCACTGTCACCTCCATCTTGTGAACGACCACCTGTAGAAGGGGTGAAAGATCTGTATGCAACTGTCAATAAGAAAAGACGAGAATCTCCCAGTGTTGATGCTGTGAATGATGGTGTTCTGGACATGCTCGATGTTCTCGACTTCACCAAGCCTGTGCCATTGATTGCATTACAAGAGCAGGACTACAAACCTCTTAGAGATGTCAAACAGTTCCTTGCCAACAACGAGAATTTGTGTAGGTACTCGTACAGTGTCTTGCAACATGGACAGGATCCAATAGAACAGATGAAAAAGATCTTGAAAGAGATTGGATAGAATGCTATATTCTAGGTCAGTGCTTACAAAATGTTAAAGTCTGTATGTGAGGAGCAAGTAAATTACGGAGATGTTATCCATATAAGATAATGCATGGGGTGGGATTAAGAAGGTCTGGATCCCACCATATCGCACCAGTTCCGTTTTCCCTTTAAAATGAGATCTTAACTTTGTTTTACAACCTGTTTCAGTATTAAATATCTTAAAACCATCTTCCAACAACCGCTTTTAAAATACTTGGACCTTCTTTTCACTGGCTTTTCCCAGATTTTATATTGGGGGGTTAGGAGCATTTTATGTTGTGGGCAGCTGCACTGAAAGTATTACAGTAATAGGAATGCAAAACTGGCCAAATATAAAAGGTGGTGAGGCAGAAAAAAGCTGTGATGCTGGGGGGGGGAGGGGGTGGGGGGACATGGACCCCATGGTTTCTCCTCTGTCTATGCAGATGTATTTTTATAATTCTTATGTCCAGACTTTTAGGTTTTATAAGCATTGGTGCTGATGATTAGTTTTCTGAAATGCACACAAGTTACTGCAGCTTAATTTTAGAAGTCAAACGATCCACTCCAATTGTCGTGAACAAGTTGTCTCCTTCCAGACACATCATGAAATGCTGAATATTTGTTGAAAACAAACAGCATTTTCATTATGATACTAAATGATTTAGTAAATCATTTCGAGTTAGTGAAATATGTAACAAATGTTTTGTGAAAGCACAGAAATGAACTTTGGGAGGAAGGGAGTTAAAAATGTCTACAGAGCTATTTTGTTTTGTCGTTAAGAATATTTTTCACTAGAAAAAAACACATTTCTACATCATTTTTCTCTTTAATATATATATATATATATATATATATATATAAGCAAATGAACTAAAGTCACATTCCATTTTATCATTTTTCTTTTCTTATTTTCTTTTTCTTTTCTTTTTTATTAATTATTTGTTTGTATAAACAACTCTCGCTTGTGATCAATTTCAATTCCATTTTTCTGTTTAATATTTTAATTTTATTTAATAATAGTTTTTGATAAAGTAAAATTACCAAAGGTCGCTTTCCATTATATATTTTTCTTTTCTGTTTTATCATTTTTTGCACGTACCTTTCTCTGTAATTGATATGCCTTGGGAGTGATTGCATTGTCTGACGTATCTAAGTTTAACATTGATTGTCTTTCTTGAATGACCAGTCAATAAAATGTTTTGTTTCATCTCTTGAATGGGGTTGGGGGTGTGGGGGAGTAGGGAACAATGACACAATTTTGTTTAACTTGCTTCAAAGTGCTTTTACTGTTCTCACTTAAGTTACATTAGTAAACATGCTTATTTATAGATTTTTACATTTAATGTTTTAGACTTTTGATTTTCTTTTCTTTCATTTTTTTAACGAGTTTTCAATGCTATGCACAGGTGTTAGTATGTTTGGTTAGGCATATAGAATGAAAGACTTGAACACTGAGAAACTAGTCTATACGTAGTTCTCTAGCAAACACAATCTTTGTTAAATTTCTAAAGGCTTTAGCTTTTTATTACTTGATTTATAAATTTGCTGACCCTAAAAATCATAAAAACTAAATAAAAGTAAAATTTTACTTGTCAAAATAGTTTTAATTTGAAGTGTAATAAAAAAAACCAAATAACAACTATATTGTAAAATATTGGCACAGTCAACTCAGGTTCAATGAATAGTTAATGAAATACTTGTGAAAATAATCCCAAAAATGTGTGAAATTTTAATTATGACTAAACAGCAGGTTTTAGAGAGTACATGTAATATCTGTAAACAGTGCAATAAAAAAACGTTTAATAAAGAAACTGCCCAAACAATGTTTTAAGCTGATCTTGGGCATTCTCACATTTTGCATATCATTAATTTAATGTGATGTGGATTAAAGTTTAAAAATTCAGCTGAAAGCTAACTGAATTGTTTATCATGTAACTAAAACAGCTTATTGAGTTTATTATAGATGCATTATTTTGTTTATTTTTAAAATTATTTTTATTTATTATTATTTTTGTATTACCTCCAGATCATATGACAGTGCCAAGGTTGTCAGAATCTGGTTTTGTCAAGATCCAGTTTTGTCAGGATCTGGTTTTATCAGGATCAGGTTTTGACTGGATTGGGTTTTGTCGGGATCAAGTTTTGATTGGATTACTTTTTGTCAGCATCTGGTTTTGTCAGGATTGAGTTTTGTCAGGATCAGGTTTTATCAGGATCTACTATTGTCAGGATGTGGTATTGTCAGGATCGAATATTGTCAGGATCTGGTTTTGTCAGGATCCAATTTTGGAAAGTTGCACTATAATACTACAGCTGAGTTGTTACCTATTAAATGGAGATCAATTTTTAACATATCACAAAATCATCAATCTGTTTCTAAGCTGAAATAATAATATTCATCTGCAGATCCAGAATTTTGAATAGAGGGGGTTGAAAGTAAAGAAAATATAAAAGAGAGTCACAAGTAAATTAAGATAATGACCAAACCAGGACTTTTGAAAGGATGTCAAGAACGTTAAACATTTTAAAGGGATTTTTTAAAAGTATATTAAGATATAGAATTAATCAGTTTTGTAGACCCATTAGTCCTCGTACCCCTGGATCTACACTTTTTATCTGAAGGCAGCACAATATTGTGTGGACTTATATGAAAATACTGATTGTGTATGATTATATTTTGTGTGTATTCGTGTGTGTTCGTTTGTGTGCATGTTTGTGTATTTATGAAGTGTTGGTATTTATGAATATATGTATGAATTGCCGATTACCGTGTCTATTTCAGGTGTTTGTGTATGTGTGTTTTTGTTTGTGTGTATTTATGAGGTGTGTGTGCATGTGTGTGTGGCGCAGTTGTTAAGCAATCGGACTCGAGGCTGGTAGGTACTGAGATCAAATCTCAGTCAAGGCATAGGATTTTTATCTCAGTATCGGCTCCAACCCAGAGTGAGTGCTCCGCAAGGCTCAGTGGGTAGGTGTATACCATTTACACCGAACAGTGGTCCACAACTGGTTTAACAAAAGCCGTGGTATGTGCTATTCTGTCTGTGGGGTAGTGCATATAAACGATCCATTGCTGTTTATAAAAAAGCAGCGGGTTTTGTCTCTCCTACTAACACTAACCTCTGTCCTGGATAGACAGCACAGGATACAGGAACCTGAGTTGTGTGCCCAGGACAGCGTGCTTGAACATTAATTGGATATAAGCACGAAAATAAATACAACCAACCATAAGTTTTTCTATAAAACAAAAATTCTATATTTACCTCTCGATGCTGCAACATTCAGACACAGAAGTAGAGTCAGGAGGAATATCAGTCCCATGACTGTAAGAGTTGAACAATCTACTCCTGATGATGTCAGCTTATATAGAAAGTGAACAGGATATACTCGGTAACACAGCTGGTCTCCTCATAACTCTAGCTGTTAAATTGAGAGATATCAATCAATGCATCACACTTCAGACGGGAGCGTCAGTGATTTTAGAATATCAAACTGCAACAGATTTTGTAGGTCAACAATGGTTTCACCTTGTCCATATATTTCATCATTATTTATTTATTATTTCTTTTATAAGTCTCCCATTTTGTAATTGAAAATTATTTTTGAAGTATTCACTTTTTCAGATGACCCTTTTTATTTCTGTAATTTATCCTATTTAGATATTCAATTTAGATCACTGGCATGAGACCGGCTTCAAAGTGACATATGGATAGGAAATTACGTATACATTTTTTTATTTTTTTTCATCTTCATCTTTCCTTATCACAACATTCTACGTATACCAGTGCCGGCGCAGCCATATAAATATTGAGGGGGCAAGACTGAAGAGGGGCGTCATTTGAAAGGCGCCTACAACGTAATAAATGAAAATAATTATTGTCACAAAAAAGGGCTCCGCAGATTATTGGGGAGGGAGGTGCAAGGGGGCTGACACGTTTTGGAACCTGAGTTCCATAAAATCATTTCAAAGAAGAAACGGAGGCTTACATGGATTGGAAATTTCATAAGCGTAGAAGAATGCGTTAAACATTTTGGCGTGACACCATACCGTGTAACTTAAGAAAGCGACCACTGAAGTATGAGTAGGAAAAAGGTTATAGTCATTTTTACGAAGATCGTATATACAAATATCTCTCACCATCTCCAAAACCTGTTCAAGACTTTTTTCTGTAACTTTAATAGTGTTCATATTTAAAAGTAAAGTTTGTTTTATTTAACGACGCCTCTAGAACACATTGATTTTTATCTTATCATCGGTTATTGGACGTC